>JAGFMF010011858.1:2121590-2241642 GCA_019455555.1 Galemys pyrenaicus
GATGGTGCACTGGTGAGATGGTGATGGGGAATACATGGGGATTACAATTAATGGCAAGTATATGTAAATTTTAAAATATTTTAATAAAAAAAATCAAAAGCCATTCAGTGTACAATTAAAATCACCTATGAGAAAGTAAGACGAGGTTGAACCTACCTTTGTGCTTACTAGTTTCTCTGCCAGGTGTTCTTTCCACCACTTCACCTGATAATATCTTTACTGTTGCTTGCCCTTAACCACTTCACCCTTACCCATTACTTCTATAGCAGCTGTTACATTCTATTGGAATATTTTGTTCCCCAGTAGCCAGATTATGAGTTCATGGAGAATAGGACTTATACTTACACATAGCACATCTGAACTAGAGCTAATATTTTGAGCACCAATATTCTTATTATGAGCTACAAAGAATCTGTGGTCTTGGTTTACATATTTGATCGGTGTTCATTCTTAATAGAGCTTTTATCATGGAGTTTAGCACAGATTAATTTCTTCAATGGTGGAGAAAGGTCTGCTCCACATCCACTATTTTACCTGGGGAGTGATCCCTTTTTACTTGCCTGTATCTGCAGTTTCTCTGCCTCTGCACCTCTTGCATGCTGCCTTTTTATTCTGTGAAGTGAGCACAGGACATATGGACTCAAGTGTCAGCTGGGTTTGCACTCCAGCTCTGCCCTTACTAGTTGGTAATCTCTATCTAGATATTTAATCCTCGTATTTCTACTGTCCAGAAACATAGAGGTGTTAGTTCTGCTTGCCTGCGTTTTCTTATCTTTAGAACAAAGTAATAGGAAACTTTACAGGATGGTTGGGAACATTAAATGATATAAGATATGCACGTTTCTTACAAAACCTGACACGTAGCAAATTTTTAATAGACATTAATTATTTCATACTTTAGCAGTAGAAGAAGTTTTACAAGCCAGTTTTTATTAGTAGGAAGAACATTTTTCAAATTAGGGTCGAAGCTGAAAACAGTTCTCCAATTAAATAAACATAAATTGTCTGAAACTCCCTATAATGTCATAAAGATACTTCCTACTGCTGCAGTTTATGGTATCTCTGTTTAATTATTTTCTATCACTTTATTATGTTACATTGCCCCTTTCTACGTCCCTGGGCCAGTGGCGCTAATATTACCTGGGGGCTTGTTAGACTTGCAGAATTTCAGCACCCACAGAAATGCTACTAAATTAGAATTTGAATTTTAATAAAAACCCCATTATACACAATACAACTTGATGAACATTGGTCTACACTATACTTTAGCTTCGTCATCTAAAAAAATGAGAATAATCAAGTGCCTCCCTCACGTTTGTTATGTGATTAAATGTATTAATATATGTCAGCCATGTGAACAGTGCCTAGTATATATTTAGCAAATATGTAGTGTTGAAAAAGGGAATTGAGAGCATTGCTCTTTTTTAAATTGGCCAATAAAAGCATATGACAAATATTATGTTCAGTTTTGGGTACTATAATTTTGGAGACACTGAAAAACCATAACATATTCAAAGGAAAGTGATCAGGGTGTTGAAGAAAACTAATCTCTGTCATTAGAAGAATGGTTAAAGAAATTAGGAATATTTATGCTTGCAAAGAACACACCTGTGGGAGATGGTAGTTATCTTCAAATCTTAAAGGTTCAGATTTATGTTGTGACTCCAGGTGGTAAAATAAGGGCGAATGCAAAGATGTAATAGAGAGTAATCTGTTTCAAAATAAGGAACAGATCTAATTGCCTTACAGTTAGATCTGTTCAAAGAGGAATGGAGTTTCTTGCAAGGAGGTGAAGTCTCTGGATTGAAATGTCCAAAGAGAGACTGATGTTACTTTTCTGAAACAGCAAAAAGGATTCATCAACTGGATGATTTCTGTGGTGGCTATAAACTCTGAGATGCACGATTCTTTGAGTGCTGTAACTGAAGTAATACTTAATCTTCATCTAGGTTCTAGAAACTTCAATCTCTTTAGTGTTCAGGAAAATCACAGTGACTTTGACAATCTGTTACATAACTAATTTTTATAAATTCTTTCTTTCTTTTAGGAATATTTTCTTGTCCCTCTTTCCACATTTCAAAAGTAGAAAAAGAGATAATGGTATTTAAGCCTTTCTACAACTGGAAACTAAACTGTCCACTGATTTGGCCTCCTCAAAGCAAAAGAGGGTAAGTGACTTTAAGTCTCAAAAGGAATAAAGCTACATCATCAGTCAGTTTTCCAGGGACTTTCTTCATGAAATTGAGTTACACTGAATAAGATTTCCTTCACCAAAGATCTAGATGGTATAGGAGGTTTTTGCAAAGCTTAAATGTTTTCTCACTAAGAATTCTGTCAGAATTTTCTACAAAGATCCTGAACCCAATTGTGATAATCCATTTTAAAGCCAATGCAAAACAATTTCAGACCTGAACATTACTTAATGGAGGAAGTTAACAACCCATCACGTTTATTGCACTACTATATCACTCACTGCATCCTGATATTTCAGACACTGAGGAGCTACACAAGTTGGACCAGCTCGAATGAAAAGATCAAACTCCTTAATCTGACCTATACTAAAGTGAAGAAAGATGACAGAATGATTGTCTAGTCTTTCACAAGCAACGATTGATCTTGTGAACCTGATATAGCAAAGGGCAAAATTGGAAATGAAACGAAAACTGACTGACAATCTACTATGTGTCAGATACTTTCATGTACCTTATCTCATTTAAGTCTCACAATGAGACTGGGAGGAGGGCTGAGGTCTTCTCATTTTGTAGATGAGTCCTGAGGGTTAGAGAAGTTGTGTTACTTGCTCAAAGTTGTGTAACTCATAAAGGGCTCTAGCTGATATATATATGTATATATTTTGATTTGACTTATTTGAAATATTTGATTTTTCCTAACTGGACCCAGACTTCTGGAATTTATGAAGTTTATTTCTGAGATCAGACAACAAGTAGAAGGGCAGAGTATCTTTGAAATAAGTGCCTCCTGTCAATTATTTCAATAATTGAATAATTCAATGATAGATTATCTTCCAGGCAGATAGAGGCAGAGCTAAATTTTTGTTTTATTTATTATTTTTTGCATAGAAGAACTGGAGTATAGGCCAGAGATGAGGGGGGGGGGGTGCGAGGATTCGCCAGAGACAGAGTGGGGAGCAGAACAGGCAGATCTACTGAAACACACCACTGAGGGGAGTAGCAAGTCAGACAGAAGTCTGCTGTGCCATATGTGGTTTAGCTCTCTGGCTGGGGATTGAACTCAGGCCATAGTGGTGATACCACTGAGACTTAACCCCTAGGCCACCAGAGTGGCCCAGAACTAAATTTTTGAATGGGAAATCAGCTCTTAGATGAAAATGGATCTTAGAACACTTTCAAGTCAGACTTATCTCTACCATTCATTCACTAACTCCTTAAAGAAGCCATATAGCTAGGGAGTGCCATTCGAAGACACCAATTTGCTAAGGAAATCCACTTCTGAACATTCATGTCCTCCCTCATATGTTCATGTGTGAAGGTATGTGGGGCTGGGGTTCAAGGTCTCGGAGGCTGCAGAGTTGGAGGAACTATCATTTCATGTCAGCATGAGGGCAGAGAATGGAGAGTTTGGCTATGATAGAAGTGTCAATAGTTAAAGCTATAATCATAACTTCAGGAGAGATCAACACCTACTGAACAAGAGGATTTAAAAATCCAATAAATAAAGCTCAATAGTGCTGCTGCACTGAATGTGGCATAAAGCCATGGTTTGCTGGCAACATAGAACGTCATTGCATAATGGCTGAACACAAACAGCGTGCTGCGTCAGGCAGCGTGAAGCCTAGTTTGCAAAAAGCCAGAGAGCAGTTTTGAAGTGACTGACCAAGTTATATGATTTGCAGGTGCTTTTGTGTACTGTTCCACTGGTCGGTAACTTATTCAGGAGGTGGGAAAGGCTTGAATTCAGAATGGCAATTATACTACTGATTTTGAGTTTGACAGAAACCAGGAAGGGGGTCACAACATGGTCTGGAATGGAGAGGTGGCTTACAACTTGTCTATAAAAAGGGAATGACAGAGAAAACTCAGACAACATCTTAAATCATATTTGTGTGATTAAATGTAATGGACAGGACAGGTGGCTGGTTGTAGAATTTATTTAGTTAAAGTTTGACTGTGTGTATGTGCATATGCTTGTGCATTTTCTCAGAAATACTCAGGTGTTATTGAAATTGATGGCATGCTGTTGTTTTGGGATCTAACGGGTATATAAGGAACAGCATGAATGGTTGTTGCCATCTTCTTTGCCTCAAAAGAGGAAGAAATGAGCTTCTATTAAAGCCACTCTTATTGTCACTATTCTCTCTCTCTCTCTCTCTCTCTCCTCTCTCTCTCTCTCTCTCCTCTCTCTCTCTCTTTCTCCTCTCTCTCTCTCTCTCTCTCTCTCTCTCTCCTTGCCAGTACATAAAGTTATGTTTTAATTTTAAAATGCAAAATAAAAGAGCTATTTTAAGACAAAATATTAAATATGAAAGTGCTTTGGAGCTCTGAGTTTATTTTTTTTTTAAATTAAATAGAGTCAGTTTGTGGATATTGTAAATAGGCGAAGCTTTAGCTCTCCCTACAGGCTTTTGTTACAGTAGCTGTCTAAAAGGAAGAGAATAGCAGAAGCTAAAAATCATCCTAAGTGTTCATCAAAGAGAGTGATTTTCTTTGTCCAAGATGAAGTCACGAGTCGACAGTGACACTGGGCAAATTCCTGCTGCCAATGACGCTTTGTCACATTATTGATGCAACTGAGTTTTTACCTTGTTCCTTTAGTGGTTCTCAGCTCTTTATTGAAAAAGAAGAAGATAATAATAACAAAAACAATAACTACAAGAATACTGGAACAACCCTAGAAAAAAGTCAGTCTGAAAACTCGTGCTGCTTTCTGGTTTACCACAGTGCCTCCAGAGTGTGGCTCTTGAGATTAAAGATTACACTGGAGCTGCTGATTCTGGTCTGGGCTTCTTCTCAATTCCAGATGGAATCACAGTGGAATAATAATCTATTAGCATAAGCTCTTGTTAAAAAATAAATTGGCAGCAAATATTCTTAGTGAATCTCTTACAAAATTAAAATCAGTTTCACAGACACATTTTGGGCACACCCCAAAAGGGAAATAGTCTTCACATTTCTTTTTTTTTTTTTTTTTTTACAGATTTATTTATTTATGCATACAAAAACTTGCATGCAGGTCAGAGGTGCAGGGGGTGAGAGGATTCACCAGAGACAGAGTGGGAAACAGAGAAGATAGATTGACTGAAATACACTGCTGAGGGGAGCAGTGGATGAGGCAGGAGAGGTCTGCCTGCGCCATGTGGGTCACCTCCCTGGCTGGGGATTGAACTCATGCTGCAGTGGCTGCAGATAGCTTGCTTATAGGTGCTGCGACTTAACCCCTTGTGCCACCAGGAAGGCCCGGGGTCCTCAAGTTTCTTTGATGTTGCACAAAATCAATAAAAATAATGATAATAATTGATGGTGATGAAAATAATAATCAGTATCAAGAATAGAAATTGTAACAATTATCTATTCTTCCTTTTTGGCTACTGATTACATACTTTGTTGAGTTATCTTATTTATTTCTTACAATAGTGCAAACATGTAGGTGCAGTTATATCCTTTTAAGGATGAGCAAACTAATATAGACATTAAATCACTTGTCCAAGGTCTTTGGGGGTTAGGGTTTGGAGGCAGGGCTTAAATCCAGGACCATCTGATTATGGAGCCTAGTCCATTAACAACTCATTTTGCTCTATTGTTATTATGTACCATTGTACTATACAGCCTCTGTTTTTGTTTTTTAAGAAGATACTTTTAGATATGACATGATGGCACAAATTGATTCTGGAGACATTATTGCTTTTCAGCAAGCACAGTTATCATTTACAGAGTACCCCAAACAGGCAAAGTACTTCACGGACATAAAAAATTGTTAAGAGGACTCTGGCAATGAGAAACAGATGAAGTAAGATCACAGGAAAAGAAATAAGTCTACAAGATGTGAAGAGGAGTTAGCTATGGAATTATATGGGACAGCCTGCCTACTACATCCCTCAGCAGGAGAACAAAAGATGTGATTTTGACAGGAGTCAATATGGGATAGGCTAAAACTGCAACAAAAAAGAAACAAAACAGGATTTTGCTCAGTTTTTCAAGAGTTAGAAATTAGGGAGAAAATCCAACATTCTAATATTCATTCATTCTGTAAACATTCCTTGAAAGTGGGGATAAAAAAAAACAAATGCTTTATGCCCCCTGGTGCTAAAGATAGAGGAAGGAAAAGCAGACATGTAAGCAAGAAAATGTCATGAGTCCATGATTAATCTTGTACAGGATACAGTGAGACAAATAGGAAACAGTAGTTAAAATTCTACAGAAGAGAATGTCAATTAAGGTTTCATAGAAGAGGCAACAATTTAATAGAATATTGAAAGAAGAGGAAGCTTTTGCCAAATGAACTGGAGAAGTGAGATGGGAGAAGAAAAATAAGGGAGAAAGCAGAGTGTGTAGGTGTGGTTATATCCTTTTAAGGATGAGCAAACTAATATAAGACGTTAAATCACTTGTCCAACGCATGAAGATATGGGTCGTTGAGGGATCTCTTAGTCCTGAGATTTACATCTATGGAAATAAGCAGAGGCAAGGTGGTGGAGGCTGTGTAGGGAGAGCAACCAAGTTTGGACTCTATCCTGCTGGTTCTGCGGAGTCACTGAAGGGTGCTATGAAAAGCATTCATTGTTTAGAGTCACCTTTATGGTCATGAGGAAGATGAGTAAGAGGAAGATCTCTGGGGAAGGGAGCCAAGTTAAGAGGATGTGTAAAGAAGGCTGCAATGGGGAAAGAAACAAGTGGATAAATATTGACACAAGGTGAGAGCAAGTAGACCTGTGGTTAGGTGAGGACAGTAACTACCACATTTTGAAATTAAGTAATGTGTTTTGCAATCATGCATGAAGAAGGGACTGCTACTCCCACACAGACAAATAACAATGTGCTAATTTTACAGAAATGCTAATTTTCAACTTCTGTACTGTTGAGTGGTCAGTGATCTCCTGGCTTAAAATTTCAAATCTACCCTTGTTATACAATTAAAGTTTAGTGAGTAAAAGAACTTTAACAGTTCTCTGGTTCCAAATCTCTCCCAGCCCTTATAGTCCCATAATATAGCTAAGTAACCGTAAGGTGAAAGGATCTGTTGAGGATACAGCAAGTGTAAGACAGGGCCATGACCACAACAAAGTGACACCCAAGTAACATTCACCAGTTCTTTTTTAAAGATTTATTTATTTATGCATACCAGAGCTGGGGTGTAGGCTAGAGGTGTTGGTGGGGGCGATAAGTGGATTCATCAGAGACAGAGTGGGGAGCAGAACAGGCAGATCTACTGAAATACCCTGCTGAGGGGAGCAGTGGGTGAGACAGGAGAAATCTGCTGTGCCATGTGGGTCATCTCCATGGCCAGGGATTGAACTCATGGTTCAGTGGCTGTGGATGGCTTCATAGTGCTGTGAGTTAACCCCTTGAGCCACCAGGGAGGGCCCATTCACCAGTTCTTAAATAAGGATAACTTGGCACATTTCTGTATGGGTTCAGTTCTCAGGAAAGATCAGGTCTGTTGAGATAGTTTTGGTGTTTAACTTATTACCTTGGCTGCCAGAAAATTGACATCCAAATTTGTTATTTAAGTATTATAATTTGCCAACCCCAGTGTCTGAAAACATCTATTTTCTCTTCTTTTCTAAGAAGAGCTCTGTTATGATTTCTCCTTAAATACCTCATCTAGTATCACATTTAACTGTTCACATGTGCACTTCATGTTCTTTTAGATGTTGGTGAGAATACAAATTTTAAATCAATAATTTTATCAACACTTACTTTTCTTCTAAGTGGAAATGCAGCCTTATATTTTGTATCTACGGCCAACATTGGAATCATGAGATTTCAGTGAACCTGGAATAAAAAAAGTTGAGGAAACGTCCCATGAGCACTGGAGAGTGTCTCTTTAGGATGAACAATGAGAAGCATCCGGAATTGTGGATCTGTAAAAGCTCTCCCAAAGCTGTGTTTGTCTTTGTTTGCAACATCACTGGGCAAGCCTCTTCATCCTAATGGCACTCCCTACTTATTTTCCTGCCCCAGCTTTTGCAGCTTCCTGCAGAGTTGTTACTAGATTATCTTGATAATTCCTTCTCTCCACCTCCAGTTCAAATGTTTTTATGTGAGTTAAATTAAAAAATCAGAAGACAGTGTGTGAAAGCATATAAATCTAGTCTTTAGCTTATACACACTTAAAAAGAGCTAATCGTATAACTTCAGGAAGAGCATAGGCATTCTAGCTAGAATAAAAGAAAAGGGAAAGCAGTTTTACCAAGATGTGATTAATGATGTGACTTATCTGTTGGGGGCAGATGGGAACTTTCCTTGTAATATGCTAGTCATATTGGTAAATTCTAGAATTGAGGTTGGGAAGATTTCTCTTGGGTGAGAAGTAAACTCTACTATAGGTTAGCAAGGTATGCTTTAGGAAAACTGGCCATTCCAGCTGCAGGTCATTGAAAAGCTGTATGGCAGATTCAGACCTATGAGAGCCAGAGGAAATACAGAACAAATGGACCACTTTCTAAATGACATCAGATGGTCAGTTCGTTTTATAAAACAATAGTCAGGACCAGGGTTGGATTTCAGTACAGTGGCAACAGAAAGGACTATTTGAGATTAGGATTCATTCTTGGATGTAAACTCACTCTACTAATAAATATTAACTGATTTTATTTGAGATACAAAGAATCACTGGATAGTCTTGAAAATTGAATCATCGAACTCATTGAATGTAATATATTTGTATTTTTTTCCAGCCTATTATTTATTTATTTTTTTAAAAAGATTTATTTATTTGTGCATACAACAGCTGGGGTGTAGGCCAGAGGTGGGAGTGACAGGATTCACCAGAGACCAAGTAGGGAGCAGAAGAGGCAGATAGACTGAAACACACTGCTGAAGGGAGCAGCAGGTGAGACAGGAGAGGTCTGCTGCGCCATGTGGTGCACCTCCCTGGCTGGGTTTTGAACTCATGCTGCAGTGGCTGCCAATAGCTTCGTAGTGCTGTAACTTGACCCCTTGTGCCACCAGGGAGGCCCTATAGTCTATTACTTTTATTAGAATCTTAGTGAGAGCCTCTAACTAGATTGTAAGGCATAGCAATCGACTACAACCAGCAGTTTGAAAATCACTGTTTAAGATGACTGCTATACAATCAGTCCACTGGCCCTAAACCAGAGAATCCACTTGATCTGAAAACTGAACAGACGTAGGATGATTCTGCTTGATCACATGGAAGAAGCAGCAAAGAAGTGTTCAGTTTTCAGAAATTGCTGAGGGTGAATTCTTACTGGGAGATTTATTAGTGCTATGGTCCAGAAACCATCATTCTCAGAGTCAGTATGCTACTTGGTGGTAGACAACTCAGACAGGGGAGAGAGAAAATGTTATTTTTCTAACAAAATATTGAGTTGTCATTAATAAGGTTTTCTACTGCAGTTTTAATCTGTTGTAAGCATGCACTACAGGGATGGAGTCTAATTCTTGTGCAGAGTCTGGCATCCTGTTGGCTGCCAACATATGTTTATTATTGGTAATAACAATAATAACACTAATAATGATAACTTGATGATTAAAACCCTTTGCAGTCAAATCCAAAGCTAGCATTGTAAGAATTCCTTTTCCATAGTTTCCATTTTCATTCTGCATGATTTATAATTCATCCAAACTGAAAATGCATTCTCTTTTCCTTGTCTGATTATTGGCAAACACTGTTTTATTTAAATATTTTCTTCTTTATGGACTTGAAAATTAAATGCCTTCCCATTTGTCTCCTTGCTCATCTTGGGGAGGTCAACATAGCTAGAACAGGGAGATTTATTTGTCAAGTGTTGCTTCAGAAGCCACGAGAATACAGACACACACAGACAATTATTTTGGTGCTCTGTCTTAGTTTTCATTTCCACAAAATCTCAATTATGAACTTATATATTTTTTAAATTAAGGAATAAGAAACAGGGCCCCCCTGGTGGCGCAAGGGCACTATGAAGCTATCACAACCACTGTAGCACAAATTTGATCCCTGGCCAGGATGCTGACCCACATGGCACAGCAGACCTCTCCTGTCTTGCCCACTGCTTCCCTCAGCAGTGTATTTCAGTAAATCTGCCTTGTCCGTTCCCCACTCTGTCTCTGGTGACTCCTGTCAGCCCCCACATCTTTGGCCTATACCCTAGTACTTGTATGCATAAGTAAATAAATCTTTAAAAAAAAGAAACAAAGAAAAAAGCATGTGCTTTCTTCCTAGAATTTATCAATTTCTCTAGTGTCAAAATATGGTTCTTACTCCACAGTGGAGAGAATAGGACAAGTACCTACCTATCAGTGTTGGGGTCTGGGGGTGCCTAAGAGATGAATGTGTTAGCAGGAAACGGAAGAGAAATTGTGGCGATGATGTGGTGAAAGTGGTGAGATGTAGAAGACCAGGGAGGAGGATTCCTATGTGGCCACAGCAATAGATAATGATGTGAGCAGCAATCAGGTGGAGACAGGGAACAGAACAGGCCATGACAGTGGGATGGGAAATTCAAAGCCGAAGAGAACGGAAAGGGGACAGAGGACCTTTCAGTCATGCCAGTCTGGGAAATAATTTCAAGCTATACCATCTTTCATAACTACGGGAGTCAATTAGTAACCATTTGCTTCCTTTAATTCAATCTTTCCCCCTCTTATGCTGACTGTATGTATAAAATAATGTCAGTTTCCTTACCTGGATAAATACGTTGTGCTTTAAGAAATTCTGTACTTTTTGTTATTATGCTCAATACTGCCATTCCCTCCCAAACAGTCCTGAATAACCAGTCTTACTCATAATTATTAACTCTGGCTTTGTCTCTTAGTTGTATCAGATTTGATTGAAATTCAAGTTATTTGGTGGCTGAATCACATTCCCTCTTACTATATTTTAATAGGGTAGAAGTGATGATCCAACTACCTCATGGATTAGAGGCAGTGTTGGGTATGATGGTTAGGACAAAGTGACCCCATCTTTGGCTCAGTCCCTTGATAGTTATAGTACTTCTCGTTTCCCTATTTGAAAATAGAGGCAGTAATTCCCACCTCATACAGTCACTTGGGGATTAACTTGCAATGGTGAAAGAAAAGTGCTTAGCACACTAGGGTCCTAGTAGGGGACTGGCAGAATCATGTCCGTTTTTATGTTCCTTAGAAGATTATGGGGGCAGGGAGTATATTAAGACAGAAGCCGCAGGCAGGTGATGTATCACTTATTTTACTTTTAGGTCAGGTAGCATTGTCAACACGTATGCATCATGGCGCCTGTCCCGTGTACCCAGTAAGGAAGGTTGGGGCTGTAGGGGGAGGTAGGTCAGAGATGGAGAGGAGTAAATAGTGGTGGTAGGCCACACTTACGACCCCCACTTTCTCATACCCTCTGGACGAGTAAAACAGAGTTAAATACCGTGGCTTCTACTGCTCTTATGTTAAATAAACCAAGGCCTTCCATCAATTAAAATGATCTTCTTATGCAGTGTGACACAGGGTTATCCAATTTGCCAGAGAGGTGCGACTGAGCCTGTTGTAAGGGGAAAGTGCAGGTAGGCTGTGTTTGAAGCTGCGACTACCCTGTCAAAAAAATATAAAAGCCCCTCTTGGTTTAGTAAATGCATTTGCTTAGGCCCTAATAAACTAAGAATGGAAAAAGGTTAATTGACAAAATGATACTTGTCTAACGCTGTCCTGAGCACTGCACTCAGGCAGATGTGTGAGACAGGAATCCTGCTGTGCTGACAAGGATGATTATTATCACTGACTCATTTTGGCCTCAAGGGTGTGTAGTTTCTAGAAGCTTTTCACCCCGGAATCTCAGTGATGTGCTAGAGTCAACCCAAGGAGGGTTGTAAAACGGGAAAGCCAAAGGACAGCACAGTTTACATTTAATTTAAGCGTGTTGAAGCAAGGCCAGATTGGCACTAGTCTTAAATGTTGTTGTGGAAATTCCACTTGGTGCTTACAACTTTCATTTATTGAGCACTTAACCATGTGCTAGGCAATGTGCTAAGAGCTCTAGGCTCTGCCACTTGTTCTATTCCCACAGTGATTCAGCGAGGTCTCCTACACATACCAATAATGAAACTTAGGCCACCATAGTACTGTAGTCACATTACATTGCACTTTCAATGATATGTGAATTCCAACTTTTCTTTTCCTTGGATGGTTGAGTCACTCACTGATAAAACAAAGTTCCCGGATACAATGTCTGACTCAGCTCAGAAGCAGAAAACAATTCCTTCAGCGTGTGACTGTGTACTACTGGAAGGGGCTGCAGACTTCCAAATGGAAGAGGATGGGAAAATCCAAACTTCTGCTTTGCTAACTCTTGGGTTTGGGCCTGAATTTCATTGGGAGAATCAGCAGATTTGATATGCAGATTACAGGGGGTGGTGCTCTTGCTCCTTGAGGGTCTGATAGTTGCAATGAGAACAAACAAAATAGCAAAGCTACACATGTACACTTAACCACTGCCTTTCATAATTAACTGTCTGCCCATTTGCAGATAAACATTTAAACATTCTTATTTGGAAAAGCTTGGATCCTACTAGAGGGTAGGGAATAACTGTGATTCTTTCAAAGCCAGTAGGACTGTTGGCTGTGATTTAAACTAAGCTGAATAACAAAAATCTTTTCCAAGTGGGAACTAGTTTTATTTTTGTAGTCATCAGAGCAAGGCTCTTAAAACCTAAATGTCTCACAAGTACCTTCTAATGGGCTTATTGTTTTGTTTATTCTGCTTAGGGCAGTCAGGGGACAATTTGGAATTTGCATCATTAAACATCTTTTTTTAAAGCGTGTTGACATCTTAGTTATTGGTTTAGAGGGGTATGAAAAGGCTCTTTTTATGGGGTGGGGGGTGATCATCTGTCCATGTTCTGGGCACGTGTCACTCTGTATGTTCTAACAGGGCTGGTCGAAAGAGTATAGGGCTGGTCGAAAGAGTATAGGTGCGTCTCCCTGTCAACATGCCTGCCTTCCCCAGGTGCACGTTTGGTGTGGTTATTTTGAACTTTACAACCTGTTCATTTCTAAATGCTACTTTCAGATCTGTCTCAGAAAACTGATTTGATTGACCTTGATGTCTTTCTAATTGGTATGTGGGTATTTATCCTTATGCATTCCTCCTCTAAGTCAAACATCTTTTTTACCTTCTCTTTTATTTTCTCCAACATGCATGTTCCCAATTCAGCTGGACATATATCCCCAAATAACTACCTTTCTCTGCTACCCTTTCAAGAATCATTTTCTGACTTCTCTTTCAAAGGGTTTCTTCAGGTGACAAAAGATAATTGGAACATGGAAAAAGGCAAATGTGCAACAAGACATGAAACAGTCACTGGCAGAATGAACATTAAAAGAATTTTGTTTATAATTTCATTGTCTCTTTGGCATCTCTTTGATTTGACATGGCCTTATATATTTTATATATATATATTTATTTCAAATTTTGATATAGACTCCTTGGAGTATATTAAGAATAACAACACTTTTCTCTAAGTTTTCATTACTGAATAGTCAAGAAAGTTGTTCTCTCCTCTCCATTTTTTTCCCTCAGGTTTTTGGAAGAACATAACCCAACCCAGGAGAGAAAAATGGAAGATTTGTTACCATCCTAAGAACTGGGACAAGTGAACTTGATATGTACCTTCTCTGAGTTTTAATTTTCCCCAGAAAATACATACATACACACACATATAAATACACACATAATACATAAAAATAAATAGTAAGCTCTGTGTGTGTATGTGTATGTGTGTGTTGTTAAGGCAAAAATTGCCCTGGAAGAGTCAAGGAAGAGTTTATTGGGGGCAGTAACAATAGGAGAAAGAGCCCAGAGTGTAATCTGAACTCAACTCCACTGAAACAAAGAATTGAAATAAAGGTGATCATAGGCCATTTGTGTTTGCTAATTGACCTCATCCAAAGGAAAAGTAAATGTCTTTGTATCTTCATGACAGGAAGTAGTTTTACAAGCTTCAAGACCCACTGAAGTTATAGTCCTCCTTTCCAGAGAGACTGGGTCAGCAGCACTATTTCTGTTGATATCAAAGAGATGACTCTTGGTTTTTGAGAAAACCATTTTTGAATAGTAGGATGAGCATGTGACTATAAAAAAGATTTATATCTAAAAGAATTTATAATATCAAGCTTTTTTTTAAAGATTTATTTATTTATGCATAGAAGCACTGGGATTCAGGCCAGGGGTATGTGGGGTGACAAGATTCACCAGAGACAGAGTGGGGAGCAGAACAGATTTGACTGTAACTGAGTAAGCCACTGCTTGGCCTCACCCCATCTGACGATGCTGTGAACCCCCCAATATCTAGAAATCTTCTCAACTGGCTTCCCTTGGGACATTTGATTCAACTTGTATTTTGCTTCAATCTTTAACCTCCTTTTTTCTTTTGTCTACAAATGCCCCGAATACTCTGAACGTCTCCTCAACTTTTTAGCCAGTTAGTCTTAGGCAACTGAATGACTGTAGACTACTTCCTTGCAGAACAGAGGCAGAGTGGGGTGAGGACTGGGGAGGCGTGATTATATCCAGTTGCCATCTCCTCCTGTTGCATGAAGGGAAACACTATGGGAAAGTTGGAGTAAACATTCAGGCTACTTGTGAGGCCAAATGGTTACACCCTTTCATTCTGGGAGAACAGAGCAATAACATATAGAAGGTGATAAAAGATGTCTTACTGTAGATAGTCTGGTTCCTTCTCTTCGTCCTCTTGTTAGCTCTCACTTGCTCTTGATCTTTGGACGATATATCCTCAGTCAGTTGGTGTTCTTTGTAAGAAAAAAGATTGAAGTAATCAAGTTACAGGAAGTCAAGGTTCAAGGGCATAACCATCTAGGGGCCAGCTCTACAAGAATATCTAAGGTGCGCTAGAAAAGTTCTGATGTCACCCCTCCTCACATAATGATGTCGCCCCTCCTCCGTAGGAAGCATTTGTGGAAGTCAGACTTTCTCTCTTTGATAACCCTCAAGAACGAGGATCAGGACACAGATGGGGTAGGGATTTTATCACTAGGGAAGAAGGCCTACCTACTCCGGTAACCATGACTCTCTTAGTTATGCTTGCTTGCTTGCAGGAACCCAGGTTCCAGTAACCTCAGGACCCAACCAGCCACCCCCAAAATGGTGATGAAGAGGCATGTGCAAAATGACACATGTGCAAAGGTGCTCAGTGCAAAAAGATGTCTGTGCGTGGCCACTGGAACCCAGCTCCCCTTGCTCAAGGAGAAAGTGTCTTTTGAGCAAGATTCATCCTTCTTCATTCCTTAATCAATGACTATAGTATTAGCTTGTTGTACTGAAGGGAAGAAGGAGGAGGAGGAGGAAGAGAAGAGGAAGAAGTTTGAAGTTTTAGTCACAGTGAGGAGAACATTAAGGTTGTCCTTGATGGTGTGTTAGACTAAGATAAGGGACAATTATGGGCAAGGTCGGATGCTCTTGTTCTTCATGAACTTCAATTTCAATAAAAAGCAGTACGTGTTGGGGTGATCCAACATTTTGCCAAGTGTGGCAAATCCAAGCAACATAGGGGAGAGTCCTCCATCTTTGCCTGGGCTTTCAGGTGCTGTCTCCCTAAGTTCTCTCCATACCTCATCTCCACCCTCCAGTACAGGATGCCCCAACCAGGCTCAATCCCACACACATGGCCTAGCATGGGAAGGCTTGGAAATGAAGACAGACATGACTTGGCAGCTTAAGTGCTACCTAAGCCTGACCCAAGGAACTTGTTTGAAACATCAAAATTTGGTCTCACACAGATCTGGAGAGTCAGAATCTGCATACGGCAAAATGCTTCAATAATTCAGAGGTACATTAAAATGTTTGGCTAGAGGATCTTGTAAGGAGAAATACTGTTAGGAAGAGGCACAGCTGTGACATGTGCATTAAACTAGAAAAGCAAAGAAATCAGTGAAATGTCCTTACTCGGGAAGCTGCCCAGCGGCCAAGAGGTCTCTGCCTTGAGAGACAAGCCATCTTCCTCAGTTAAGAATTTTGAAACAATTTGGGGAAATTTCCCCTCCTCACAAAAAACTGCAATTTCACTTCTCTGGATTTATCCTCTAGTCTCCAGGCCCCGCCCGCACCAGAACTTTCTTCTCTCTATCCCTAGAATAGACACCTAGAATTCTTCTTTGGCTACATTCAGATGCTGCTAAAGTCCTGTTCACCACATTAACCTCTGCCCCCGAAAGGCGTTCCAGGACCAGACCTTTGGATTCTTGTACACAATATTTATTATTCAGATTCCTCCACTCCTTCCTGAGAGCAGCCTGGATTTTCCAAACAGCATAGATTCATAGGAAAAACTAGATGCATTTAGTGTGGTGCAATGGATAACAGCAGACAAAGCCTGGGAGATGCTAATTCCTGCTCGGACTGTGAAAATGGAGGATCCACGCTAGCCCAGGGATATCTGTAATGTACAAGCCACTGAGCAGACAACACAGGCTCTTTCCCTCTGTTCCCAGCACCCCGTGGCTCAGCCCTCCTTTTTATTTCTATTTTCTCTTTCCACTAAAAACACCTTCCCTGGTGCCCAGTTCCTGCTCAAGGGCCGACACCCTGACAGACAAGCAATCTCACAGTACCTGGGGGGGAAAAGCTGTTTTAACTAAAATAGATCAGCCGGGATATTTTCTTTGACAATGCTCTCTTCATGCAGTTATACCTCTCCTACACACTGCCCAAGGGGATGAAAATGGGAGCCAGCAGGGAATTCACAGCTGAGTCATCTCTCACTGACTCAGCTCCCTGGGATCACCCAGGCTAAGTCTAAGTAAACGGACGTCTCCCCACTTTTCCTGAATCCACTGGGCTGCAGGGAACACTGCAACGCAAGTCAAGAGATGGGGTTCCACCCCCAGTTCTGCTAGGCCCTCACTGTGAGGCCTTTACCTTTAGCCTCCCCTCACTTTCTTCATTCCTAAAGGACTGAAGCTGAGCTAGAACAGTAGTTCTTAGCCAGTGCTACCCACTAACATTTAGGGACCTTAACAATTAAATAAAACAAGCAACCAGTGCTGGAGTTCTACCCTCCTCGTTAAGACTGTGCACAGGACTCTGTCACTGCTGTGCCTTTTAAATTTTTTCAAGATGCTTTATCATGTGCAGGTAGGATTTAGGATTATTTGATGTGGATCCTCACTAAATATGTGTCTTAGGACCAGCGGCACTGACATCATCTGGGAGCTTGACAAGAGACGCAGCATCCAGGCCCCATGTCACAGAACTGAATCTGCATTTTAGCAGCATTCCCAGGTGTTCCAGGTACACACCCACGCCTGGAAAATAGATGTCCAAGCTCCAAGTTCTGCCTTTTAAAATAGGGATTGCAATTTCATTTTGGTCACATCACAGAGTCCCTGGCGCTTTACTTTGTGGTTGACACCATACGAGGGGCTCAGGTTGAAAGACACACAGGAAGGACAGAGCATATCCTGTCAGAGCTTCAATCACAGAGGGGATGTCTGATCCTAAGTAAGTCATGCCCTGGAGTGCTGTGTGGGAGGACAGTGAAAATACTGGAACGTAGGAAAACATCCACTAGCCACGAACAGGTGGTCCAGACCAGGGAAGGCCTGCTTAAAAAATAAACGTGTAAGCTTTGCAATTCGTGTGTCTGTGAAAACATCAAGCTGGTTTTCTATTACAGGCAGAACACAGACTGGTGTGCCCTATCTGCCTCTATGCCTTTGGGCAACACTGAGAATTAACTCTGAATCCACTGCAATTTAGGAATTACACTTTGAAGCTGTTCTTCCTAAAACTACCAATGACCTCCTCATTGCAAGCCTTGTATTATCTTTCTAAGTCTTTTTGATCTGTAACTTTAAATAATAATAAATTGTTTCTCCTTTAACCTTCTAGTTTCCTGTGGATCCTGTCTTAGTTTGGATTTCCCCCAAACCCAGAGCTGGAAACATGAGTGTGCATGTGGTAAATTAGTTTTGGAAGTGATCCTAGGTGTGGCAGGTTGAATGATCATCCCTTTTCTTCCCACCAAAATAACTGCATTGTCAGCCTCAGAAACTGTTATCGAATGTGACTAAAGGGACTTTGCAGATATGATTAAATTAAGGGTCTTGAGATGGGGAGATAATGTTGGATTTTTTGGGTGGACCTTAAATGCACTTACAGGATTTTCAGGGAGAAGTGAGAAGGTTAAGTAATGAGAAGTAATAGACATGATAATGGAAGGCCGAAGTTACAGGGATGCAAGGAAGGGGCATGAGCCAAGGAATGCAAGTAGCCTCCAGAAACTAGAAAAGGTAAGCAAATAGATTCTCCCCCAAATCCCAGGAGAACCCAGCAATGTGAACAAACTTTACTTAAACCCAATGAAACTGACTTGGGATTTCTGCGGTCCAGATAGTGAGCAATTTGTGTTGTTTTAGTCCACTAAACTGGTGTACCAGGGAAAAGGTTTTGGGGCTTGGAAAGAGTAAAATGGGGATGAAAAAAAAACTTAGATGTGTTTTTGAACTGGTGACTTGAATGGACAAGGGGAGATGCCCAAGGAATCATGCCTAATGCCTTGTCTACCAAGATGTGAAGGAGGAAGGATTTATTCATTGGCTCCCACCTTGGTTAAGCCTTAAAAGCAGTGTTAATTGATTCCTTTGTACTGTTAACAGCAACTTTTTTTTTCCCCTTTATTTATATATATGTGACATCAATTGTGGTCTCCCCACCGCCATTTCTCCAGTGCACCATCAACTCAGTCCGTTGTGCTCTTTCTGCCCTCATTCCATTCCCTCCCTTGGCCACACACAAAGTGTCTCTGATTTGTCCTTGTCTTTTTTTTTTTTTTTTTTCATTGTTATTATTCTTTTCTTTTGTCCCTTATGTTCCTCCTGGGAGTGAAACTATCCGGGATTTTTCTTTTTCCTTCTGACTATTTTGCTGAGCACAATTCCTTCTAGCTCCATCCATGCTTCTACAAATGACTCCAGTTTATCATTTTTGATTAACAGCAACATTAAAAAAAAATTTTGGAAGACACTATTTAGTGAGAAAGAAAGTCAAGAAATACTAAACTCAGGGTGGGGGGGGGGGACAAGTGGTAACACCAAAGGTAAGTTTACAATGTTAGAACAAAATTATTCACAAGGGTATTGGGAACATTTCACGGAGAACTTGCTCCTTGAACTGTTAAGCATGAGTCTTTGAGAATGAAAAAAAGAAGGTCATTCCAATAGCAACGAATATATATATCTATATATATTCAGAATATATTCTGCTCATACACACACACACACACATCTGCACAATATATATGAGCAGAACGTAGTAAGGCCTATAGGAAACAATTAGAAAGTCTGTGTAGATGTGGTATAATGTTTTTGTGGCCAGTGAGAGGAACATAATGAAGGAGGTGAGACAGTCAGCCAAGTTCCAAAAGACTTTTGTGCTGTTGCAGTTTGCTCAGTACTTTAACATAGCAGAAGAAAGCTCGGGGTTATTCAGTAATACACCCTTAACAAATCAAGGGTCTTTTGACAAAGCTTATTTGGTGCCTAGTGGGTGTATGGGAATAAAACCCCAATTATATGATTCTTTAAACTTCCCTACAGCGAATTTATAATTATGAAAATGTCTTGAATTACCAGCCTCTACTTTACATTTTCCCTCAACATTGTTTTAAGCAATTCTGCAAAATAGAGAAAAAAAGTTAATTAGAACATAAAGCAGGAAAAGTTTAATTCCTTTTTTCAATAAGAAACTGGCTACAGTTTATACAGGCTTAACGATAATTCCATTTTGTGACTAACAATAATTACTCATGAATAATTACAGAGTAGAAATGTGAAAAAACGTCTAATTAGAAAACAAACAAATCCCCCAAATTAGGTATTTATTATTGCAATTAGGTATTATTAGAACCAAGAATGACATGATGGCAACACTGATATTAATGAATACACGATTAGCCATAGAATGTATTTGATTACGTCAGAAATAAATTTGACATTTTCATGAAGACATTTTGTTGAAACTATTATTGCAAATGTAAACAATCTAGGGCAATAACTCCACATTTTAGCTTCTATATTACTCTTGCATCCAATTAAATGTAGAATTTCTTGCTGCGATGAACATAGATCTGTCTTGGTTAATTGAAAGGTGAAATACCTTGAGAAATTGTGATGGTATATAGCGTCACCTTGTTATGTCCTGATTTTACGAGCAAAGTGCCCTGAATATTTCATTAGCTGAGTGAGAGACAATGGAGGCTACCAGTTCTTTGAGGAAAGGCTTAATTAAGAAGAGAAATTTAATAAGCCTTTAAATAGACATTTTGAAACTTTGTGGCTGCCATGATAATCTGGAGTTAGGTCAGACAAAACTCTCAGATGGTCTTAATTTCAGGGTTAGTGATTTTATCTTGAGTAAGGTTCTGGTGAGCTAGAAACACAGGAGGGAAACTCACACTGGTCACTCACTGACTGAGGCTCTGAGAATGTTCCTTAGATAAGTTTTTGAATTTCAGCGATACGACAGTGGGTTGGCAATTATATTGAATTACCGACATAGTCTGTCGGTGTCAGGTGACCAGTTTCCTGAGTGAAGGCAGGACAAACTGAGCCTCTACTGAGAGGTTTTTCAACAGTGAGACTACGTTGAATTTCTGGTGAAACTTGGGACTGTCAGGTTCCTTCGATTCTACTTTAAACTCCATATTAGCTTATGTTCTCTGAGTCTCTTCAAAATATACTGTAACTGGGCCTCCCTGTTGGCACAAGGGGTTAAGACTTAGCACTATGAAGCTATCTGTAGCTGCTGCAGCACAAGATGAATCCCCAGGTAGGAAGGGGACCCACATGGTACAGCAGACCTCTCCTGTCTTGCCTGCTGCTCCCCTCAGCACTGTATTTCAGTCAGCCTGTAACAGGGTGGTCCCAGGAAAAGGGGAAGTTCCAAAAATCCTGGTTCTGCCCTAAGTGGGTGGAGCTGAGGAGAAAATAAAAGATTTCTGCAGAGAAGAGAGGAGGAAGAAAGGAAGATGGAGAACAGCAATGAGACCTGGATGAGGCACGTGGAGCAGAGGGACATGTGAAGAAACTGTGCTTGCTTTTGGTCTTGGACTGGTTGGGACAGATGTGGGTGAGAGACCCATGGGGAGGTTACAGTGGCAGCTTTCATCTTGATTTTGATTTTGCTCTTTTCCTCCCAGATTTGTCTGACTCTTTCTGACCCTTTTCTATGGGTCTCTACTGAAAGGTCCTTTAGACGTGTGGCAGGTTTTTGGGCGTTGCTTTGGGTCAATCCTATTTGACTGGACTTTTACCCTCAAGGAGATGGGTAACTTTGGATGCTTAACTTAGTCACTATATTCTTTGTTCTTTCTTTATTGTACCCTAGTTGTATTAAAGTTCCTTTCCATTAAAGGTTTTGTATGTTTGTCTTAATGCGGCGGAGGGCAGAACCCATTCAAAGAGGGCAGGCTTGGGGGTTCTGGGGTGCTCCTCTCCCTGCCCTGTAACAAGCCTGCCTGTTCTGTTCCCCACTCTGTCTGAATCCTCTCACCACCCCATCTCTGGCCTGTCCCCCAGTTCTTGTATGTATAAATAAATAAATCTTTAAAAAACAAAGCAAAACAAAAAACATACCATAGCTAACTAGGGTCAGAAAGACCTGAGAGCATGTATTTGACTGGTTTATAAGAGAACCAGCTACTCAGGTGACTAGGAAATCCTGTTAAGGTCATCAGGTCCCAAGGTTTATGGATTTTGTTCAGTATGAGACTGGTTTCTAAATTAGAAGAACTAAAATTAGCTGGACTAGGAAGAAAGAGAAGTGGGTAGGTGAGAAAGGTGGCTTTTGGTTTATATCCTCTGGTGAGATATTATTTTAAGAATATCTAACTGTTAAACATTACTTGGGTAAAGCCCTTTAACTGGGCATGTGATACTATGTGATAGTGAAAGTCTAAGCTTTGCTTGGACTTTGAATCCACTTGGAATTCTAAGACCATGATGGAAATTAAATTTTGGAGTGGAAAAAAGTAATCTGTGACTTGTAGCTGTTTGGAGAGTTTACGGGCATGGATGTTCCAGAGGGCAGAAAATGAAGGCCTCATTTGTGTTTGGACCTGGGTCAGGTATTTATAGGATGAAGAAAGAAAAGTAACAGTTACTGAATACATCATGTACCAGCTACTGTTTTACCTCATTTATTTTTCACAACTCTATGAATTAGGCATTATATCTGTGTTAAAGATAAGGAATTTTGAAAAACTAAATAGTTGTCCAAATTCACACATTTAGTAATCACCAAAGTTGAGACATAAAGTGACTTTTTCTTGAGTCAGTAAATCCACTCCCTTTTCCAAAGTAGGCTCCTAAGAACGGAAAAGATTCGCTTGAATCTTCCTGACTTTCTTGATGCCTACACAGCCCTCAACTTATTTACCCATATAAAGACCTTCACAGAATGATGGAAATAGCCTAAGTTGAGATCATTCATTTACAAAGTCAGGATGGGGAATTGGTATTTACTTCATCAATGGTAGGTATATTTTAGACTTCAAATCTGCTGGTACTTGTTTAGGCCTTGTTTGTTAGTATTCTGAGAAAAGAATTAAGAGCACAGGCTCTGGAATCAGATACACTTGATTTGTGTCTATTTCCCACTAATAATGCTTTGTTACCCGAAGTTACTCAACCTTTTTAGATTTCAGTTTCCTAATCTTTAAAATGGGAATGCAACTAAATAATGAATGAATGCTTAGCACAGATAGCAGGTGCTCTACAAATACAGGAAAATGGAAAATGGAGAAAATGCCTTTGCAATACTATTTGTCCAAACAACAAAGAAAAACGAGCCTTTCAGTCTACAATTAGGTTTTTCTGAACAGTGCTTTATAGTCTGGAAACAGCCTTAGCAGGTGACCTGCAGCAATCTGTGATCCACAAAAGAACAGACCGAGTCAGATCCATCAGAACAAACTACTGTGCAATGACACTGCCTCATCTTGCTGATCATTCTTACTTCTAAAGCTTTCAAATTCAACTACACTTCACATCTTCCAGTTGCATTTTGAGGTGCAGTTACAAAAAAGCTATTTAATTGGAGAAAGAGAAATTGTGAGTTTTCATTTTGTTTCTCATGCCTGCTCAACAAATCTCAGTACCACTCACATATTACTTGCATGACCTGACTTGACTTGTCAACCTACGTGAAAATTCTCAGTGGGTGGGGAAAAGAGTGAAAAAGATCAGCTTTGTTAACTCATCTGTGGCAGATGGAAGTATTTGTCCTCTGTTCAGATCTCTGTTTTCAACAACAACTGTCTCCCCACACAAAGGACCCTGTATGTCTCTCAGTGTCAATTATTCAGAGAACCCATGTGACCCTAGGGAAGGTAAAGGCAAGAAAAACATGAGAAAGTACCTGTGGGGTTCCTTCCCAGTGTCTTGCTCACCTACCCCTGTTGCAGCAAGCTACTGGAGGACAAAAGACCTTTTAATTTTCTCTGCATAGTCATTGTTTATAAAGTCCATGTTTCTAATTCAACTCTCTGGTCTTGTGGCCTAATGGAAACAATATTGGGTGAATGGTTCTATTAAAGGAACAGGGTGAGGGACACCACAGGACTCCCATATCTGCAAGGTCTAAATGGGTTCTGCTATCTATTGCATAAAGACAAACATACTCTACTAGGTAAGATCTTCAACAGAAAATAACTTTGATACAATTATTATGCAACAAAGAGATGAGAAAGAACATAGTTAAAATAGTTGCCAATTAAACACCCTAAGTTACCCATCCCCTTGTGGGTAAATGCCCAGCCAAACAGGGTTGGCCTAAAGCAGAACCGCTGAGGCCTAAAAGCCTGCCACAAGTCTAAGGCACCATCTGGTGGGGACCCATACAAAAGGGGCAGATGGGGCCAGGCAAGTCTGGAAAGAAGGGAGCAAAATCAAAGCTGCCATTGTTAACCTCCCCGTGGGTCTCTCATCCACTTCTGTTTCCCTCTTACATGTTCCCCAAGTTCCTGGTACAAGTCCAAGGTTGAAGAGCAAGCATGGCTTCTTCAAGTATTTCTTTGTTCCACATGCCTTTTCCAGACCTTCTTGATCTCCTTCCTTCCTTCTGCCTGTCTTCTCTAGCTTCTCCTCCCTGATCAGTTCCACCTTTCCTTGGGTGGGCCAGGGAACCTAGAACCTTCCCTTTGTATGGATATCATGCTGTTACAGTTTTGAGACTCAAACCAACCAAAGCAACCAAACAAACCAAACTTGAAGAGTGTGTATGTATGTATGTGTGTGTGTGTGTGTGTGTGTGAGTGTGCATGTACATTCACATAAACGTAGCAGGAGAGGCATTATGTGATGAAATGGTCTCATTCAATCCCACATTAGAATATTGTTCTTGGCATAAAAAATAGAAAAATAAATCCATTTTTCTTTCAAAAAGAATCTATTAGTTATTCTTTCCTAGTTTAATCAGCTTTGAAACAAGTTACTGTGCAGAAAGAAGGCTTGGAACTGGGAACTATGTGTGATCTGTCCGTTGAGCAGGATGCAGAAAATAGGCCATGAGGGATCTGGAGCTTAAGTATAGTGAACTCCAGAGAGTAGTAGCAAAGAATCACGGTGCCCACAAGTCAACCACACAGAGAACCAAAAACAGGTCATTGGCTTCTGCCCTGCAATTCATGGTAACTGCCAGCGATATTTCTACATAGGGGAACACGTTTTATACAACAGCTCTCTTTGCAGGAAATCTCCATCCCGGGGAGTTGAAATTGCATTGGGATGACTTCTCTGCAAGCACACTGACACCAATATGCAATATGTGGTATAAGGAACCAAGGAGCCATTAATCTAAAGCAGGAAATTTAAACAATTGCATCTAACTTTGGAAGAATTTCATTGAACTAGAATGCTTTTCGAAACTCAAACTGTTTTCACTGAATTCAACATTATAGATGAAGATTTCACTTAGGAAAACAATCAGATTTATCATGAATGACCCACTCCTCCCTATATTCCAACTTTTTAATCAGTCTTTAGAATAGAATAAATATATTCATTCACTCATCAGTTCATTCATTCTAAGTTTGTTGAGTACCCATTGAGAATCACTCATGGTGCCAGGGCTTAGGATTACAAATATAAATAAAATATGGTCTTTGACTTCATGAAGTATACAATCTAGTCACAGGGACATATGAGGAATCAGATCATTTTAACCTAGGCTGAGAAGGCTTGACGTTGGAATTAAAAATCACCAAGTTCCATGAGCTCTCGGTTTATTCAATTTTGATTCTGTGTAGCTTGTGTTTCTAAGTGAGGGTGGCTACCTCAGTTGATCTACAATCTAGATTCAGAAATGACAGAAGAGTGCCAACCAATACTGTATCACCTTTCCTAGAAGGAAATTTGCTTTCAGGAATATTTCAATTGGACTTGACCTAGAATTCCTCATTATATTAATAACTGACTCTGGAATAGATGTCACACTTCAGCCCCTGCCCACCTTCCATGAGAAAGCGACTTGCTCGTGACTTTACATTCATAAATATGCTCACAATGCCAAGGGATGTTTTTTTTCTTCCATCAATTCATTATATCTGCTCACATGAATTATTTATATGCAGTGCTAAAAATGATTCTGAAACATTACAAGAATTCAATATCAGTTTTCACAGTGGGATTTCATCATTTTAGCATTGCAGCATGGTAGCCTAATGCAATACTAATAGGATATGGTGCTAATAGGGTACAACGAGAATTCTCTCTAATATGCAAACATTTCCATGTTGTCTTATTATTTCTTTTAAGTTAATATGCTATGGTGATAATATGATGAAATGAATTAGCTTCATATCATTGTCTGCATGAGTTGTGCATATTAACGGCATCTTTCTTCCCCCACCCCTTTGAATTCACTTGGAATGAGCTTGAAAACTTACCCTGTAGTTATGCTTATGTTAATGAGGCTGTTTAGTAGGAAACATTCCTGCCGTTGCTTAGCCAGCTGGAGAAACAATAGATGCGTATCCTCTCTCTTTGGAAAGGAATGTTTTCTGGCCTCCCTTCAAAGGGTCTATCTCCATCAGGCTGCTTTAGTATTCTCTACTTGTTCACAATCTCAATCCACCCATGTGTTAGACATTTTACCAGCAACATTTAACCAGATTGTATATTTCTATTAGATATGAAGCAAATCTTTTCCAAGAGAAACTGAATGCATGGCCAACTGGCCCAATGTTTTGGAATATTTAAACATACACACATACACACACAAACACACACATACACTTATACACACACAAGCCTACATGCATATATACATGAAATGTGTAGAAATATACACATTTGTGTGTGGGGGTTATGTATAGACATGTTTACATATGTATACAGACATATACATATGTGCTTCTTTGTTTTTATGTGTAAATGATTTAAAAGTTTATGGAATCCATGCCATAACCAGCATTTCTTTTCTGGCTGTTAAATCCTGGGTGGATTAGGTCCAGTGAGTACGAATCCTCCAGATTTCAGTGTTTATTCATTTTCAGATATATAACCAAAAGCCAGATGCTTATCCAAATCTTAGCTGACATTTGCAAATCATGAATTTCTCACCCAAACCTGTGTGACCTTTCCTCTAGAGTTGCTGTCAGGTTCA
This sequence comes from Galemys pyrenaicus, assembly GCA_019455555.1. Taxonomy (NCBI): domain Eukaryota; kingdom Metazoa; phylum Chordata; class Mammalia; order Eulipotyphla; family Talpidae; genus Galemys; species Galemys pyrenaicus. Next base: position 2,148,375 of record JAGFMF010011858.1, read on the forward strand.
ACTAATTCAGTTTCGGAAATCCCAGATGTCAATGCTCCTAAGAGACTTCTAAAGCCCACTCTTACCTTTTTAGTGAAACCGTGCCAAAATGTGCTTTAATAGATGGGGAACTGCCAGACCATAGGGTGCTTGGGGTAAATTAAGCAAAAGGTGCCCATTTGGGGTAGCCCAGGTCCTTGGAAAACAGCATGGTTAGAGGCTCTGGGGTGGATTTCTGCTCCTTCTTGTCCACTTACGTGGGCTTTCTTGGGTTGCCCACGTAAAGTGAAGCTTTGTCTTCTTCTAAGAAGCCCTCTGAATGTGAAAGTGTCTATCTTAATGCATCTTGAGATTTTTCTACAAGCCTTCTAAGTTTTTTTTTTTTTGGATTATTTTAAATTTAACGTTTATTGTAGAAATTTTCAAATACATAAATTTAGAAAATGACATAATTAAGGAGACTCAACAGTTACTAACTTTTTGTGATTCTTCTTTCATGGACTGATTCTCCAAGTCTTCTAAGTTTTGACACTGACTTAACTATGTGACTGAAAGCAAGGCTCTCATTTTGCCTGTGGCTCAGTTTCTTCATTTGCAAAATGAAAGAATAGATGATCTCTGATGACCGCCAACTCTGAACACTGTGATATGTACTAATTGATGAGAAATCTCTTCACTAACTTAATGGGAGAAATGAAAAATGAGATTGGCTAGTATAAGATTTGGATAGTATGAGAGGAAAAAAAATTGGTATCAGCCCAGAAAGAAAATGATGTGTGTTATTCTAAATATTAGGGTTAGATTTGAGGATTTCAATAGGATAATGTGTAGATCATATGTTTTTTCAGTAAAGGAAGTTACTAAAAAAAAAAAAAGTAGGTTTCTACATATTTGTGAAATGCAAATGTTGGCAAATATCAATGGGTTGAATTTTAAACTGAAGCTAATTATGCAACATTTGAAAGACCTTACTAAAGTGTATATTTTAGGAACTTGTAATACAGTCCTTGGTTACTGGAAGTAAATATTGTGATTAGACTACTAAGAGGACAAGGGAGGAGTCTTCTAGCAAAAGTACTCATAAGAACTCTGATAATAGAAAGAAAATGTACTCTGATAATAGAAAGAAAATAGTAAGAAAATCTTCCTTACCCTGCAACAGATTTGAACATATATTTGGGTCACATTTTTTTTTAAAGATATATTTATGCATACAAAAACTGGGGTACAGGTCAGAGGTGTGGGGGGGGGGTGAGAGGATTCACCAGAAACAGAGTAGGGAGAAGAACAGGCAGATTTACTGAAATACACTGCTGAGGGGAGCAGCAGGAGAGGTATGCTGCACCTTGTGGGTCCCCATCCTGGCCAGGGATTGAACTCATGCTGCAGTGGATGAGGATAGCTTCATAGTGCTGTGCTTTAACCCCTTGTGCCACCAGGGAGGCCCCTGCTTGGGTCACTTTTATCTACATTCACCCAAGGAAGAGTCAGATTTATTCTGATTTCTTATGGAAGTCTTCCTGTTTGCATATCACATGTGAAATGGAGACTAAAGAGATAGCTGAGTCAATCAATTTACATTGAACCAATTCAATTTTTCTAGTAGACCATTATTTCCTTGAAAGTTACTTATTTCTTTATAATTCTATAGTTCTCTTCCTTTTCCTACTAAGACCTGATCAAAGAAGATGGTCTTTGTGCAGTTCCACACCCAAGCAAAGTTACTTATTTCTTTATAATTCTATAGTTCTCTTCCTTTTCCTACTAAGACCTGATCAAAGAAGATGGTCTTTGTGCAGTTCCACACCAAAGGTCTTGACTTGTCTGGTGTAATTGTACATCTTTACTTTTTCTACACATTTCCCTCTTAAGGTAGCTAACTTTAATTGGGGTTAGAAATGTACTCAGCATGTGCAATATTACTTAAAAATGAAATTTTACAGTAGCCTTGATAAAAACTTTCTAGGCTTAAAAAGTCATCAACAAAGAGTCTGGTACTTCTTTAATTATCCGATTTCCAAAGCTATAGTACATAATTCCTTGTATAATCAGAGCTTAAATTCTGAAGAAACTCATATGGGTGACATTTCCTCTCAATTTTGAATGGGGATTATTTTAAGAGGATACAGAACTTAGAAATATTTCAATGGAGCTGATATTTAAAGCATATTTAGTGGCATTTATGTTTTAATCTGCTTATTGACTAGGCATTAAAAAGAACTGTTAGCATTTTAGCAGTGATTAAAAAGACCAGAAATTATTTGATATAATGAACAAGGCAGAATTTCCAGAAAGTGAGGCTAATAATTTTAACTTAAAAATTATGTAGCCTCTTTTCAGTCAAGCATTGCTGTCTGAAGGATTTTCTTTATTTGATTATTCCTTGGCTACTGGTACATGGAACTCCATTTAAAAACAGTCTCCTAAATTACATAAATAGATAGAGATTCGATGAATTCCATGTTGTGTCACTTTCTTATTTTACATGTCATCATTAGCAGCAGCCGTAACAGCAAGAGTAATTATGAAAGTGATAATGACAAATCATTACTTAGTACTAGTATGCTAGTTATGTGCAAGGTACTGTTAATGCACAGAACTGAGGGATACCCTGGGACCCCCAAACTCACTTGGCTCTAAAGTAGGTTTTGCCATCTGTTGCAAAAAGACAAAGCAGACTGTTACTATGAAAGAACTTTAATAGATTAATGTGCATAGAGAGAAAAGAAAAGAAAGGAGAATGGTTTCCCAATTTAAAAAAATAGTTTCCCAATGAAACACGCAAAGCTGTCCATCTACTCGTGGGTAAATGCCCAGCCAAAGAGGGCTGGTCCAAAGCAGGGCAGTTAAGGTCCAGAAGCTTGACACAAATCTAGGGCACCTTTTAGTGAGGACCCATAAGAAAAGGCAGAACAGCCCAGGCAAGTTTGGAAGAAAAAGATCAAAGTCAAAACCCAAATCAAGGTAAAGGCTGCCATCATCAGCTTCCCCTTGGGTCTCTCACACAGGTCTCTTCCAATATCTCCACATGTCTCATTTCTATGTGTTTCCTTTCATGTTTCCCAGTCCCTGGTGAAAGCTGAGAAGCAAACACACGCTCCTTCACATGTGTCTGCTCCATGTCTCCTACGAATCTCCTCTGCGAGTCCCCTTGCCACTCAGCTGCACCCTTCCTTGGGTGGGGCAGGGAACATAGAACTGTTCCTTTATATGGAGATGCAGCTCTATAACAATGTATAACAGTACCAAGGATACCAAGGTGGAACAGAGTTTTTTCTTTAAAAAAACAAACAAACTTCACACCAAATTGTCACACTGTAGTACAATGCTTAGAACACCAAGGCACCCAATAACTGAATTGAGTGAATAGTTTGGCCCCAGTCATCAGGGAAGATGATTAAAACACTAATCAAGATCATATGAGAATGCTTTACTAAAAAATTACTAACCTGACAGTCAACTATTACCATTTTTCTGTTTGACTATGTTTTCATAATGACAAAACAACTGGTAGATGAGTCACATTAGAGTTGAACAGTTTTTTAAAAATTGGTATTTAAAATAATATTATCATTTAACCCACATGGCATGGCAGACCTCTCCTGCCTCACTTGCTGCTCCCCTCAGCAGTGTATTTCAGTCGATCTGCCTATTCTGCTCCCCGCTCTGTCTCTGGTGAATCCTCTCACCCCCTGCACCTCTGGCCTGTGCCCCAGTTCTTGTATACATAAATAAATAAATCTTTAAAAAATAATATATCATTAAATGTTTGCTCTAATTCCTTATTTGTTTTGCTATGACATTAGAAAGAGCGCAGAAAAGAGCAAACAGAAGTTACAAAGCAAAGAGCAGAGGTTTATCATGAACAATGATAGCGTCTCTTGTGCTTTCATGTGTTGGTGGGGCGGCAAATGCCTGACCAAAGCCCCTTTTCTGATTTTTTTTTTGGTCAATACTATTGCCTGGATAATAAAGTGAACTTCTGAATGTTATATATATTTAAATGTGGCCCATTTTTCACCTGCAAAACATTTGATTCAGTTTTACATCAAATCCCATTTGGTAACAAAACAGATTACATTTAATTTTCTTAGCTACTTTTTTCAAATGTTGCATATTCGTGGAGAAAAGTTATTCCATTGTATGTGAATCAATTTCTTTTAAATACAGAAAACATCCCCTGACTATTCCTTTTCCAAAGAACATCAGTAAAATCTAAAATGAACACTTATAAGTAATTTGGATCGGAATCTAAAGGAACAATAGCTGTAATAGTCTTTCTGTGATTACTGCTGTAAAACAAAATTAAAAAAATTGATGCAAGAAATGAGAGAACACAGAATAAGTCAAATGAGCATGGTCTGCACCTCAATATCTCTACCAAGAGACTACCCTTTTATTGCACTCAATTTCTGCCCCAGTTGTAGTTGAGGAAATACTACCTTTTTCTTCAAAAAACTGACATCTTTTGGGGAATGGACATTATTTAGGCACCAAGAGGTCTGAACAGGAAGTAAAATTAATTACAAAACTGGTGGAGCTGCCATTGCTGTCATATAGGGTTAAGCTAGGTTGGGTTAAGGTAGATTAAGCTCCATAGCACATTCCTTTTTCTTTCTGCTTTCATTCTATCTCTTTGCTATTGAAAATTGTCACCATTTAGAACTCGTGAGCTCTCATCATAGTAGAAGGAAATAAAGATGAAAAGCAACTGAGATTCATCTGCATTTCTTTTTCATGTATTATGAGCACCATATAAGACTCCTTGTTGTGTTCTGGTTTTTGGTTTGGGATAGGATTACTCATAGGAGTTGCCTCATAATTCCTACTTTAATACTTATCTTTTTCTTGTTTGTGTATTCAGTTAATTTTATTAGTCATTTGTATCTATGGAAATGCATTCTTGAGTTTGATTTTGATTCTTTACATTTAATTATTTGATACATGGGTAATCTTAGGAAAGACATATTAACATTTCATGTATCTGAAGACAAATTTTAAAATTTTCTTTAAGAGTGTCCATTTACTTAGTACTTATTCTGGTATAAAAAGGCACTTAGCTTAGATTCTGTGACTTTCACTTAACTCTTAAGGTAGTTATTATTCCCATTTAGCATAGAAAAAAAAATACCTTGAGATTTTGAGATGATAAGTAAATCATCAGGTCACATCCGAGGCCACACTTTTACACTGTATACTAGTGTACATATATATTTGTACACTATACACTAGTGAATAAAATTGTACCATAATACTTTGTTCATCATTGACCATCGGTTGTATATTCATGATAAAAATATATAATTATGCCTAGGTTTAAAGAGGAGGTCTTTTCAAAATAGAATTAAATCCACTTTTTACCTATTGCAGTGGTTTAGTTTCAAAGTGCTAACAGCATACTTTTGAATAATAGATATACATAGATCCTACAATAAAAATTCACTCCACCCACCATCTCATTTTGAAAAGAATGTAGGGATTGTGAAGGAAAAGTAGTTAGAGGATAAAGAACACAGTATGAAGTAATTGTTGCTTAAAGTTTCCTATATATTTTCAAGAGGGTACAAAAGTCAGTTAATATAGTTTTAGGTTGTTAGGGCATGTGGTGGCTACTCCATATATATTTGTTGCATGAACAAAACTTTGGGATAGATTCAATACTTAAAGAACATTGTAGTTTTAGAGCTCATTCAAAGGATCTTCATGGAACAAACTGAAAGAAACACTATTATCTTAACTCAACTGGTAATGGTCTTAGATTTGCTCAATTGAGTATAAAGTTAACATTTTACTCTGATGAATAAAGAAGCTAAAGTTGAACAAGTTGATTTATTTGTGTTGAATTGCATGTAATGCAGCACCCCTTTTATTACTTTCTGAATGCACATAAAATAAGAAATCAGGGGCCTCCCTGGTGGCGCAGCGGGTTAAGCAACGCACTATGAAGCAAACTGCAGCCACTGCAGCATGAGTTCGATCCCTGCCGCTGGCCAGGGAGGGGACCCACATGGTGCAGAAAACCTCTCCTGCTAAAGTATATTATTAGATACATTTTGATCTACATCTTTTTGGGTCTATGACTAAGTAAAGGAACAATTAACTATGAGATTAAATTTATTGATTGTCATTTAAAAACCCACAATAATGTAACAGAGAGTGTCAAGAAAATTCTACCATTATCTTTGTCCCTTATTCAAAGCACCTAACATTGTATGAACGTGAACCCACCCCATTCTAAATCTGAAACTCCTGAAAATTGATGCAATATCCATAGGGAGTCCATGTCCTCTCCAATACATTGACCAGCATCCTTTGAAAGAGTCTTCCCTTTAATTTGTCAGAAATTGGCATGCTTAAACTTCTGCTCATTTTTGAAATTCTCTTCTTCCTCGATTTCATGATAGCACTTACTATAGGTACTACTCTCTCTGAGTTAATTTTTATTTACTTATCGATTAATTCATTCTTATTTAATAAACTTTTTTTTTACTGAAATGCTCCATTCATACAATAAAGTGAATGAATCATGAGCTCACAGTGTAATGAATTTTCACAATGTGAATAAATTCCTGAGAAACTATCCAAATTATGAAACAATCTGTGACTACCACAATGGTTATGATATAATAGTAACCATATCTCCTCCTTCAATCTTTGATCCAAAAGAAAATACTATCTTGATTTTTATTACCATAGATTAGTTTTTCCTACCTTTAAAAGTTCACATAATGGAATGATGCAATGTTCTCTTTCGTGTCTGTCTTCTTTGCTCAATACTAGTCTTGAGAAATTTATTCATGTCAGCCATAAAACTACATTTCATTTATTTTCATTGCTTTCTCATATCCTATTGTCTGTTTATTCTACAATTAATTTATCCATTCTCTGTCCAAGGATACTTGAGTATATTCAGGTTTTGATTGTTATAAAAAGTGCTGCTAGTAATACTTTTTATATATGACTTTTCATATACATGTGCATGTAATTTTTATGGGTAAATCACGAAGGGTAGAATGATTGAATTACATGTAATTATCTATCTATCTATCTATCTATCTATCTATCTATCTATCTATCTATCTATCTATCTATCTATCTAGCATCTGATCAACTCCAGCTGATGTCAGTTTCTAAAATGGTTGTGCCACCTCATACCTACAACCGTATTTAGAGTTCTACTTCCTCCAAATCCTGATCAAATCAGTCCTTTATGTTTTAGCTGTTCTACTGAGTATAGAGAAGCATCTAGTTATTTTAATTGATGTGTTCTTTTAATGTATTCATTGCTGTTTTGTATCCTTTTGGTAATGATATCCCCATTTTTCCTATTGAGTTGACAGCATTTTCTTTATAGTAACAGCTCTTTGCATATTTCAGGTATGATTTCTTGTTGAATATATGTTTTGGAAATACCTTGTCTTATTCTTGGATTTGAATTTTCATACTCGAAGTGGTATATTAGATAAATGGGAGTTATTCATTTAAATGTAGTGTAATTGTTTCCTTTTATCTCTTTATTATCACTCTCACCATATTTTAAGGGACTTTATATGTGTGATTTGTTTCTAGATTAAATTTTGTTTCTTTGGATAAATAATTGACTGTCTTTGTATATATAACAAATTAACTTATTAATTGTAATGTTATTATCTCTTTGTTTCAAGATAACCTTAATTCTTTTTGCCCTTGGAAATCCCATGTCAATCTTACAAATTTTTTTTTTTAAATTTTTCTCTCACTTTCAAACACAACAGTGTGCTGGAAATTAAGTTAGAGTTGCACTGAATCCATTTGGGAATAACTGACATATGTACAACACTGACACTTATAATCCATGAAGAAAAGGTATGTCTTTATTAAGATCTTCTTCAACTTCTTTCAATCATATTTTATACTGAGGTCTTACATAATTTTGTTATAATTTTTTCTGTAAATGTGTTTATATGCTATTTTTAATAGTAGCACTAAAATTTTTCTTTATAGAGGGCTAATCTGTAGAAATACACAGAGTGTTTATATATGATGCTACTAATTTATTTAGGAACTTTAATGGTTTATTTATAAAGTTTTTTAATTAATTTCTATATTCAACATTATATAATTTATGAATAATGAGTTTGGGTATTTCCTTATCTTTCCGTATTTCCTTCTCTTATTGTACTGACTGAAAATTTAGAAAGTTTTTTGGAAGAGATATTGGGAAATTTATGTCATTTGTTATTTTTACTGTCTGACAATGCTTGCCAGTTATGTTATCTTGACTTAAAGGTTTAATGTGGGAAGATTTAAACATATGAAGTCAATTTCTTTAACTTATTGAATGAAATTATTTTGATTTTCTAGCTCTTCTTGTATCAGTGTTACCAACTGTTTTTCAAATAGTTCTGCATTTTACGTAAATTACCAAATTATTGGACAAAAATTTTAATAGTATTCTCCCTGATCCATTTAACATCTACAGAAAAATTTTATTTCTGTGCCCTCTTTCATTACCAGTACTGGTAATAGTGTCTTCTCTCACTTCCCACTGGTTAGTCTTCTGTTTTCCAATTTTTTAGTCCCTTCAAATAAGTGACTTTGATTTGGCCTAAGTTTACATGACTATTTAATTAGATTTCTAATTTTTTTCTTGAGTCCCACCAACTGATTATGTTTTATATTAAATGCAAAACCAAAATTTGCATTTGTTTGCCATATCACTCTTCATTAGAAATAACCTCAGAAACTCATCATTCTCTATAGAATAAGGTCCAAATCCATTTGAATACTTTATGTAGATGTTTTGGTTTGTTAAAACATTATTGTTTTGCCATCTCTGAGCTTTCTAATTTCACCCCTAGATATTGGCTCTGTTGACCCTTGTTTTATTGACTTTTCACTATTAATAGCTTATCTTTCATTGTATAACAAACTCCTGTCATTTTTTGTAAAACAAACTACACACTTCCATTTTTTTTTTACCCCTCTTTGTCTTTAACATTGTTGTGTTGACCCCTTACTTCATCCACCTGCTGTAGTCCCTCCAGATTTGCCTTTATGGTTATCTTCTCCATTAAATCATTTAAGACTTTTTACTACTCAAAGAAAAATTAATTCTACTCCTTTTTATATTCTATAGCAATCTGTCTCTCCAAGTGGGTTATGAGGTACCTGAAAGAATCTTAGTACCTAACAGATTGTCCCACACCCAAACTAAGATCAAGAGTGGTATACTTAACAGAATTCAGTTAACCTTATTTTTATTCTATTTCTTTTTCCTAGACATCTCTTTCTAAGAGAGTGTATCTGAAGCATCAAGCAGAAGGAATGTGATAAGAATTTATAAAGCTTTTAGATTTGTATGCTAATGTCATATCAAACATAATTAGCAAGATTTGTAAGGAAAATTCCTGCATTGTCAGTCTCATTGTTATTCAGCATGACCTAGAGCCTCTAAGTTCACCAGCCCACACTCTATTAGGTTAGCTATTATTGATTATTCACCCATTCAGCAAATTCCCAAATTCTTTCAACTTGTTCCTATTGTCTTATCAAACATTAAGGGGGTAGGAGTACATGGTGTTACTTAACCAGGATTTGCCAATTTTTCTAGCCAGAAATAGAAGTTACACTCAAATTATGATAATCTGAAGAAAGTTTACTAGACGCTGTTTACACTATTTATCTTTTGCTAGGATATAGGATAACCATAAGAAAGAGTATAATATCTTGGAAAAGTAATACAACAGTATTTTGTCACCAACCTTATCATTAAATGGTAAAAGGAGCGAGTGATTACCAGAGTCTACTAACAAAGGTGACTTTCTGGAGAGGGCTCTATAGGAGCTAAGACACATGGCTGTGGCATTGGATACAGTCTACCCAAGGTAAGGCTGCCGGGAAGGAGCCAGGGGAATAAATACTGAGGTACCAATCACTTCACTGTTTACTTTTCTCTCTTCTTTCCTTCCTCCTTGATCTCTTGCTAAACTTGGTGAATATTCAAAGGATGCTGACGTCCTCCAATGGGACACAGAACTGGGTCCTGGAGAGAGAGAGTGACTCCAGAGAAACAAACCCAGTCCACAGACCTCAGTGAGAAAAATCATCACTCCATTTTCCAAAAGTGAAGGAACAGTTTCTTTCACTTGAAAGAAGGATAAAGGAGCCCAGATGTCAGCATCTAAGACTTCAGATTAGATCAGAGGTTAGGGAGACGGTGTTCATCCCGAGGCAAAAGAGAGGTTAGAAAGAGACCCTGTGTTTCATGTCTTTTGGTTTCGCTTTCCCAGGTCTCTTGCTTCTTCTGGCTGTCCTTCAGTCACTTTCGTATGAAAATCAAAGGTTAACATTACTATTAGCATTGCCCCAGTTACATGCAGAAAACAGTTCTAACCACAAGGAAATAATTATAAACAAAGCCCAGTTAATTATACAAGACATTCTTGGCTGCCCTAATTAAGGCACAGTTCAATACTACTAGCTGGGTAATTTTTTTTTTTAATTGTGAATAGATTTAGTAGGAGCTCGTCTGGTGAACAAATAATGAGATCAGTGTCTCAGAAAGAATCTGATTAAAAAAAATATTCACCAATCATTTGTTTTCTGCTGCTTTATAGAAGTCCTTCACTCTATAGCATGGATACAGAAGAACGTGAATTCACTTGCCAGAGTCTGAAGCTCAAACAAGTGGAAACTAGTAGATATTTATTTCATCAAATGGAAAGGACATGAGGGCTGGAGAAAGATCATACTGGGACACCATTCTGTGGCTTCTGTGATGGCTTTCTTCCTCAGGAAGTTTCTGTTTCACAGGCTCTGTTCCATGTGGACATGTGCAAACAATGTGACAGTGTGACAATTTCTGCTTTCCTCTCTTTTTCTTGTTATTTACTGGCACATTAAAGAGGAAGAGAGAAATCAAACCCATAGTTTTGTAGACCTCTGTAAAATAGTTTGAAGATCTAAAATGTAATAGGTGGGTTTTGGTGTCAGATGCAAATATTTTCAAATCCTGACAAATAACCTTTTCTGTATGATTTCAGGCAAGTGGTTTAGCTGCACTGAGAGCCTATTATGTAAAATAGGAATTGTATATTCCTCACAGTAATGTACAAATCATGGGATTTATTTTGTTTTATTTATTTACATTTAATTACATTTAATTTTGTTTGAGAATTAAATGAGACAGCATTTGTGAAGGACAACCATGTTGTCTGGCGTGTAGTAGATAAATAGTGACTCCTATTTACCCTGCATCAGTTATTTTTACTCCAATCACCTATGTATTTCCTATCTTCCAAATGCTCTGATTGTCTGTATGGGATACCCCATGGATGAGATAAAAAAGGGAGAGGAAAATGTTTCTGGGATGAGATGTGTGGAAAGAATGGTAATGAGAATTAAAATGTACTATACTTAGAGTTCTCCTCAAATTATGTTCTTTGAAGGAAATTTTGGTTAATTTGAATTTCCTATTTTTAAGCTGTTGTGAGCATTCTGTAAGTAAACAAATGGTCTGGCCATTATGTAGTGAGTATGGTTTACATTAAATTTAGACAATCACTAATTTAGTGCTTGAGTTTTAATGTGCAGATTCAACTCAGAAAAGATGCCGGGAAATAAAATACTTCTTAATGCATTTAATTTACTCACAAAAGCAAAATTATCTAATTTATATCCTTTGCTATAGGCATTTCTAGTAAGATTCCTATATATTAACACACTAATTAGTTTCCAGTTCCTATCAATTCTACTTCTGAATGTTCCCCATACCCAAACTCTTCATTTGTAGCCACACTGCAAGGTAGAGGATGGCAGACTTTGTTGGTAGAAAGATTACCCCTATTGTGGGTGGAAATAGTGGAGATGAGTTTGGAATCATTGTCTTCAATCTTAGGAGCTAATTTTATGATGCCCTTACTCTGTGCTAGACTCTCTTAAGTTCTTTCTATACTTAATTTCCTTCATTGCTTATAACAACACCATCTGGAAAGTATTATTCCTGTTTCACAGATGGAGAGAAAGAGTTTAAAGTGATAACTTTCCGAGATCATACAACTAAGAACTAGTTGCAGAATTAACAAAGATCTTAACAAAGATCTTCCTGATACCAAGTTTCATGTCACTAACAAGTGAGTACTGGAGCTACTCAGTGAAAAATAAAGGGAACCTGAACCAAACAGTATTATTCAGGATGGAGATAACAGAATAAACTCACAAGTCATTTAAAGGCAAAATGTGCTGGACTTGGTACAGCACTGAATATGGAAACTGAGGGGGAAAGAATATTCTGGAATGATTTGCAATACTTTTTTTCTGAGAAACTGATGGTGCCATTTACTGAGATTGGAAATGCTGTAGGAGGCATTCATGGAGTAAGGGAGAGGGCCATTAAAAGATTTTAGTTTTGGACAGAGTAAGTTTGAGATGTCAGTGTGACCCCTGCTAGAGAAGTTCTATAGGCATTTGATTATGCCAGGCTAAAATTTAGCAAGTGGAAAAATTGGGAAGTCAATAATATGCCTTAAAGCTATAATGGGATTTCTTTGGATGAAGGTGGGAGGAGAACATAGGAGTTGAACTAAGGATGTCAGCTTAAAAAAAAAAGAAGATACAGGTTTGTAAGGGGGCGGCTCAGAGAGGATAAAATCATTACAGGAAGTAGCATAACTGGTGATATAAAATACATTAGAGAGACTGGATACGTATATTAATTAGTGTAGCATAGAGTACTATAACAAATACTCATATTTTAGTAACTTCACACAGTAAATTACTAACCTTAATTATTCAAATTGTATAATCTTGATTATCAACCAACTTTCTCACTTGATGATTCAAAGATGCAGATGCTGTTTGTTACATAACTTGGCTATTTCCTAGTATTGAGGTGTCCTTGGCATCCATCTACTCGGTAGGCAAAGAGAAGATGATGCCTACTTATTTCTTGACTACTTTAGCCCAATACAACAAACATCATCTCCATACAAATTGGTCTTTTTTTTTTTTTTTTTTTAAATAAAGTAGTGAAGGGTGACTCGCACATCATACACACACTTATCCTCTTAGGTTCTAGGTTAATCTATCCTGAAAAACTGAGTCATCTTTTCAATCAAAAGTAAAGTTGAATTTAGCAATTTAAATTTATTGAGAAAATGTTGATTTTGGATGTCCTAGAAGCTATAATTAATACTCAGTGCTACTGATGTATTTTCTTGTCAATATATTATTGTTTTAATTTAGTGATTCTCAATGGTCTACAATTATGCCATTTATATAATTGTAAGCATAGATCTTAAATTCAGGATGACACAAGGCTATGTCATATATATTTTAAACTTAATCTGGTCAAAATGTATACAAAAAATAGAAGTTGAAAAGTAGCAGGAAGAGGGGAGGAAAGATAAAGAAAAAATAAAATTCAATTCAACAAGTATTTTCAGCATACTATACCAGATATTATTGTGGGGCTAAGTGGTATATAGAACAGGAAAAAAGGATAAGATGGGGTTCCTGACCTCAAAGAAATTAACATAGTTTTGGAAAAAGTTTAACATAGTTTTATGTACAATTACATAAAACGAAGGACTATTGCTTTCAGGAAATGCCCATTTGCTCAAATGTGATCTGCACATAAGAAACTCTACTCAGCACAAAAAAAGGTATGACCTATTAAGTAGAGGGGATGAAAAGACTTTTGCAAAAGATGGAAATAACATGCATTGAATGCCTACTTCGGGCCATAAAATGTTAGACTTTTGGTTATTAGCTCATTCATAACCATTTGAGGTAGATTTTGTTATGTCTAATCGAAAAAACTGAAGTGAAAATGATTATATTCATTATTATGTCAGAATCCAGATTCAAAGTTGGGTTTCCTGACTCCTAGTCCAATAAGCTTTTGGTTACATTGCGGTGCAGTCTGTAGAAGCCCTAGAGCTTATTGTATTGTTGGGACAATTTATCCTACCCATTTCCTCTGGCTTTAGACCCAACTGGAGCATTTGTTCTTTTTAAAGTGTCATTAACTTGGCAGAACATAGCTCTGTTTGATGTTTTTACTGGAGCACAGTAGGAATTGGCAACATTGAGAAGCACAGTTTGAATTCTACTTCAAGGTGTATGTGTGGTGGTGGGGAGAAGAGTTAATTATTATTATACAGTGTTTCGAGTTGAATATCAGGAGCTTCTTCATTCTGCTATCTCTTTCCAAAATTTTCTGCATTTTAAGTACCTTAAGGTGGGAAATCTAAGTGGACAGAGTGCTATACAAGCACTTTCTGACTCCCAACCATCATCCTTTCTATGGCTCTAACTCTAAACAGACTGACAGCCATAATAATTAATTACTGAATTTCTCATACATGCCTGCATGTTAAGCAGGTGATAACTAACACTCTGATAACTAGCAATGTGATGAAGAATATAAATGCATTGTAGGCATTAAAATATGCTCACTAACTTTCTGACATAAGAAAATGAATCATACAACAGCAGTTGTAAACATCAAATTTGAAAAACAAAAATTTGCTCACCATCGAGAATTGGTGACTTTATCCTATACCCTACCACAATCCACAGGAAAGTTTCTGTGGGAATTAATTAGGTCTATTAGCATAATATGTTGTGACAATATTTCACAGTCATAAAACAGTTGAGTTTGAAATGTTAAAGTGACAGAATAGATTTAAAGTAATTAAGATGAGAGAAAGAGAAGTCAAACTCAGAACAGAGCTGGGGCCTGAGATTTGACTTGAAACCCCCAAACAGTGATATTTGTGATCTAAGATATTTATTGTTGGAATAAACTATAGCATGGATTTGTACATGTTTTTGAAGGTAGTTTGTTTTGGACAGAAGGGTTGAACACATGTATAGAAAACTTTACAGTATGAATGGACTACGATTAAAAAGATATATAATATTTACACTCAATTCTACAAATGCAGCTAAATTATTCAGGCTTGGAATGATCCTTTGTAAAAAAGAATAAAAAGCAATGCACTTTCAAACTGCTATTTGGCTGAGTGTAGCTATGGCAGTAGATCTTTGGAAAAGCTCGTTATGAATGTTGGGGTCACTTCCTCACATTCAAGAAACTCTTTTGTTAAAACCTCAAATCAAGCAAGAGAATTTATTCCCCCAAATGACCAAGACTATTAAATCCAGCTAGGAATGGAATGTTTATACCTGTGAATGGTTAACCTAGTCACTAATTCAAAGAATCGTAAGCTGCCACCAAACAGCATTAAAATTTTGATTATTTTATGGCTTGTCCAATGCCCAATCCCCCAAGCAATTGTTATAATTTACACAAAAAAAGAAAAAAAGCTCAGGAAAAAAAAAAGAATATCTATCTTTTAACATTATCCACAAGGGTCTGGTTCTGACTGCACACATAAAACAAAATAAAAGTACCTAGCTCAGGCAATTAAAATGTTCTTGTTTTCTATTAAAATAAAATGTGTTCATTTGTGAGTGACTCCAAAAGGAAGGCTTAGGAGCAATTGTCATGGTTTGCTTTGATAAGAGCTGTAGATTTGGTAATGATATTCAAACAACTCTAACAAGAAGTCGTCTACAATTTTCTCTCTTCCATTTATAATCAAATATTCAGGAAATGTAAATAGTAAAAATGCAACAATGCCAGCAGGTAATTATTTTATACTTTGTTGACAGATAAAATGGAATTACAGAGGTTAGCAGAAATAGTAGAAGTGGAAAAAGCTTCGGAGACCCTTATTTTATGGATCAGAACATTGAAGCCCAAAGATGTTAAGTGAAGCAGGTGATGCTACACTGCTGATTACAAACAGAACTAAAATCTGCACTAATGACTTCAGGTTTTCTGTTCACTAGTCTTTTCCCTGCACTGGGCTGTTTTAGCACAGAAAAGTCTATGGGGAGATTTTGTTAATTTGACTTTAGGCAACAACTAGAAGGTCCTACAGGCAGAAGGAGGTAACTGATGATGCCAATGGTATAGTCTCAATAAATGGATTCTCTGCCTTGGTTAAGTGCTCATATCCAACATATTCCCTGTCTAACTTCCACCAAATTTGAAGCCTGAAATTCCTGACTCTTTGCCTTGTCTCCAAACCTGCCCTGTTTTATCTGTTTTCTAGTTTCAGGACCTTAAAAGCATCCCAGCAGGGCAGATTTCACAATCTGTTCTACCTCCATTGATTCCTGTTCAGCAAGTCATTTATCTCCTGATGTGACAACAAATCCTGACACTGACCTGTATTCAATGTCATGGTCTCATAATGAACAATACCAACGTTCACAGCTTGAAGGCGTATCCCCAGTGGCCTTAGCATGGAAAAGGTTAAGATTTTATCTTTGGACCCTCTAGTCCTCTTACTTCATTACTATTGTAATAAAATTATTTTAATAAATTAAATGAAAATAAATTTAATTCTTCACCATGATTACTTCTAAATAAGTGTGATCTTCCTGAAGGCAGGAATCACAATTTTTTTTTAGTAGGTTTTTTGCCAATCACTGAGACATCTAATAACGTGCACAAATTCATTTTTGAGTAAATATTCAGGAGATGTAAGTAATGAAATAAGGCAACTGTACAAAATCCTGGGTGATGAGGAATCTTTGGATGTTTAAGCGTAAATCTCACTTTTTCTTTCCACCAGATTTTTGGCATCGTATCTCAACAGTCTCTGTGGTAAGTCTGAACATCTATAGTAGAACCTAGCCAACAACAGGAATTTCCAGGAATTTCATATGAGGAAAAAAATCTAATCCACACCTTTTCAACCTGTTATTTTCTATTTAAAGAGTTTCATTTTTATTTCTTTTGTATAAATAGCAATGTTTCTACACAATCATAAATAGTTTGACCAAAGCTGTACAAGACTCTTGTACCTGCCTCTGACTTTAAAGTGTATCAAATTAAGAAAGCTTTTAAAAAAATTAATCACTCAATATATTGCAACAGGAAATATGATGGACTATGGTATCTGAGATCAGGTGGGTGTATAATTTTTAAATATAAAGTTGAATGAATACTAAAAATGAAAACTAATCCTTATAATTATTTAAACAATTTAATTGAGATCTTTGTCAACTTATATTTCTTGGCCTAGAATGTTGCAGTATTTTGTTTCTAATTATAAAGCCAGAAAACCAACAACACTTCTTCATAATGTATTTGACTTCATACAATAATGATGCTAAAGATCACTGTTTAAAGTTTGGCTTTCATGGTGTTAGATCAGCTGTGGTCAGTTTCTTAGGATGTGCTGAAACCAATGTCAATGAGAGCAAAGAAGGGAGGGGAGACATTTTCATACATTATATTTAATATATTTACTTCGTCAAAGGCAGTGACATTTGGTTTTGAATGTGGGGTGGAGGTAGGCAGTACCTTTTTACTTACATCTATTTGATTTGGGGGATTTACATACTAGTGAGGAATCTCTTAAAAGAAAAAGGACAGGAGTATCGCTCCTTTCTTTTTACTTGGAGTTTATCTCAGCCAGGTTTATTGATATTAGAGGCAGAAAGGGATAATAAAGAGACCTGAGAGAACTCACCATAATGGAAATGTGGGTTGTGAGTACAACTATAGGTCACAGGTCTTTGGACTGGGTGTGGTTGGAAACTTCTAGTAGCCAAGTCATCCTGTGAATTCAACAGAAAGACTTTCATTTCTCTATGATAATAACTAGGTTGCTGCAAAAAACTTTCTGTGAATGATTCTGAGAGAGGGTGCACACGCCTTCATGCTTAGAGAAACAACTAGAGATCTATGGTGGTCATTTGAGGGCAGCAGTGGTTGGAACAAGAGAAAATAAGAGCAGGACCAACAAAAGATGGAGGCCTAATCAGGTCCCATTTACATCACTAAGTTTCACCAGTGCTATCAGAGATACTGAAGATCCATTCATCACTGGCATAGAGGTAGTAGTTCTAGAGATAAGGGCATCTTATCAGGAATATTCAGAGCTATAATCTTGGTATTATGTGACTGACTTTATTTTGTGGTGTTAGCACAGAATTAAACATATTCATGCACAGTTCTCCAGTCACTCCTCCCCTGCTATAGTGACTAAGGAGACCCAATGTTATAGCAAGTGCAACTAAAAGAGGAGCCTCTAACTAGTCTGAGATTAGGTAGAACACAGGTCATTGCTGACCTGAGACATGCTATGGACATTGTACAAAATGAATCATTGTGCCAATGGGAATTCCAATTTTAATTTGTTATTGCAGCATAACTTAACCTATCCTGACAACAATAGATAAGTAGGCTCAAAACCTAATGTAGTTTTGATTCACTTCTTTGCACTTTCCAAAGTTTTGTGAACATTATTCAATCTCTTGAAACATTGATATAAATTATTCTTAACTCCAGGCAGTTAGAGAATAGTTTAGTATGGTAGAAATATGTAGCAGTTGAATTATTGCAGGTGTTTTTACTTAAATTTTGGTTTTGTGTTGTATTTGAATCCTTGTCAACCATGAGTTAGATGAATCTTAGGAACATCAGCTTGCAAAAAAGTTGAATTTTACAGTGTGGAGAGTTAAGGGGTATAAATTTTTATTTTACTTTTGGGAGATTTGACAATTTTATATATATACATGTAGACATATAGAGAGATATCTAGAAATATTATATATATATAGAGAGAGAGAGTTCTGTTTCTCTGAGAATTCTGAGTAAACACATATAATGTATAAATAAAGCAAACTGGTTGTAGTATAAACTCATTTTTAAAAAGATCTTATTTATTTATACATAAAAGAGCTGGTGTATAGGCCAGAGTTGCTGGAGGCGAGAGAATTCACCAGAAACAGAGCCAGGAGCAGGACAAGCAGATCTATTGAAATATACTCCTGAGGGGAGCAGCAGGTGAGGCAGGAGAGGTCTGCTGTGCCAGGAAGGGCCCCTCCCTGGCCGGGGACCGAATTCCCTAGTCTGTGCAGCCAGTGCTTTGCAGTGTGGTGCTCAACCCGCTGCGCCACCAGGGAGGCCCCTAAACTCACTTTTAAATTAAGAATTATAAGTAGTGTTTGCATATTTTTAAAAGTAGTTTATTCTGCTCCCTGCTCTGTCTTTTGTGCGTCTTCTAACCTCCCATGACTCTGGCCTATATCCCAGCTCTCATACACATAAATAAATAAATCTTAAAAAAAATAAAAGTAGCTTAAAGAAAATATGTCAACCTTCAAAGTTTAACTTCCAAGTTTACTTTGGCTAATGGGAATGAGTAGTTGATAGACTGATTTTTCTCTTTTATTTATACTTCTTTTTTTAATAATAAGTATGTATTCTTTATGTGAGACAATAACTAGAGCAATTAAAAAATGAGACTAGAATACCTCTTGATGGATGACTGCAATGAACATTCTTTCGCATACATATTCCAAGGAGATATAAAGAAATTCTGAACAGAAAACAAGACAATTTTTTAAAATAAAGAGTGACACTTATCAGGTCATTAGGAATTCAAAGAGGTCATCAAAATTGGAGTTATATGTCTCCAAAGAGTCACCAAGGGGGTGACACTATTAGGAAGCTTTATTTACTGTGACTGTGGCTAGTGTCTCTGACTAGAAAGCATTTCCCAGGCATTCTCTTCCTAAGATTTAAGGCCAACATAGAGTGGTAGTCAGGAGTTGATTATTTCTAGCAAATGCCAATTATTACTTCTCTAACCCTAACAAAGCATACTAATGATACTCTTTGTTGGTAAAACATTGATTTGGAAAACAAGGGGAGTCATAGCTAAAAAGAATTTAGCACTTTAGTTCTATATGAAACAAGATTATGAATTAGAAAATAGATTTTGTAAATAACTACATTCTTGGATAGCATCAAATAACCAACACATCCCTTCAACCTGAAGGGATTCTCAAGCCAGAATTCTCCAGGTGTATGGGCACAGAACTATCTAAATCTGTCATAGAGCTGCCAAAGCTGCATTTCCTTCTGTGCTACTTACATGTGGTCACTGATGAAAACTACGGTACTATTAGCAACATTTAGGTTTGCAAGGACATCTTGATGTTTATAATTTTAAGGTACAGGTATATGTGCTAAGAGTTCTTCTCAAAAGATTGCAAACAAGAAAAAAAGATTTGCTAGATCACCAAGCAGTAGGTCCATTCAAAAATTTCATTCTGGATTTTCTAGTCTCTGCATTGTGGGATGGTATGGTTAAACACCTAAAATGGAACCACTTGTTTAAACCAAAGGGGATTTCTTAATCAGAAGAGAAAGCCTCGCAGCACTGAGCTGCAGCCTTGTGATACTGCAGGCCTTCTCTGCCTGTACAGCTCACATTCAAAGTCGTTTCTCCATGCCTGTCATGTGAGCTGTACCCCCTGATTGTCTCTGCCTAGGACAGTGATCCATTTCTAATGTATGAGGCTACAGTCTTTGAACTCATAAACCGTAAACTGTATTAAATAAACTGCCTTCTGATTGATGAGTGCTGCTCTCATAGGCTAATTTCTCATCTAAACAGTGATATGAAAATTCTTGCTAAAGGGTTGGTGACAGGACTAAACGGGGGTAATAGCAGACTTAATCAAGAAAGACAAATGGGATTCATTAACAACTGGCACTCAGCAGACAATCTTCAGAGACTTCTCGGTACAATCTCATTGGTCCAATCAAAAATAATTGTGTGCTGCTTTTATCACTGAATGCAGAACAAGCTCAGTGAGAACTTCTATTGCTGATATTAAATAGGATTCAAATTTGGATTGAATTTTATGCCAGGCAGTTCATTTTTGGATGTGAGGGAAAAAAAACAACAACAAACAAACCCCAAAACCTGAATTTCAAGTTGAAGTTTGTTCTTTGATTAATCCACTTTTCCACATTGTTCATTCAACCCTGTGCTGAAATAAGTGGGTCATGCCCTGTCTGGCTGCGATGACTATGCCAGAGGCATCTGGTCTCTGGCCAGCATCAGAATTGGGAGAATTTTGTCCAAGTTCATTGAGCTTCACTTCCAGTAATGTCTAGTTTAGTTTGCAGTCTGGATCTGGCTTGCATGATAGAGCCAGCCAACATTTTTTTACCAAAGAGTCAGAACCCCCTTTTGCAGTGTGTACAGGTTGCAGTGTGTACAGGTTGCAGGGAATTTCTTCAAAGTTGGGAACTATTTTTCCCAATTCTCCTTCATTTAGGTGGGAGAAATATGATGACATTCTTCTCAATGGTTTGTGCATGAAAGTAACAAATGCCATTTCCAGTCCTATCCGCTCTTGCTTGATCTCTCATCCTCTGTGTTCCTGATCTGTTGTCAGAATGAGAAGGGTTTGCAAACCCTGGGCGCTCATAAGGGGTGGGACCTCATACAGAGGGCACATCTTGCTTGGGAAGAAAAGTGGATTGTACGTGAGGGTGAAATAGTTCTTTCTTGTATGACATCATTAAGAACTGGGGTGCCTTTGTGGTGGTATGTAATTTTGTTCTGGTTGAGGCAGCTAATGTTAAGCATGCACTCTGACTTATTTGTTTTAGTGACTGAATTTACTTCCTTCTCTTTCAATTTTGTATACAGCTGGGCTTGAAGTGCCCTTCTTCCTTGGGCATGGGGGCTCTACCCTCAGTTCTGGATACTAGTTTGCCACGGGATTACTCTTGTTCCCCATTGTCCAGTACCAGGGATAACATCTGGCCTTCAATCTGCCTTCCAGGGGAGAAATGAGAGCAGACACATGGTCAGAGTCAACTGATGTCTCCTTTTCAGGTTTTATCATCTTTCACATCAAGATTTTAGCTAGGAGTTTTATGGCACAACTGTGGTTTCAAGACACCTGTCTGACCAGATGAAGGGGAAGTAGACCGTGGATCAGAAGGTTAAGTGCTACTTACTCTTTCTTTTAATTTTAACTCTGGAGGCTGACAACAGCCGAGCCACTCTGTGACCCCAAGTATGGAAGACGGGTCTAGGGCCTAGTGTCAATGGCTCCTCTCTGAGCTCCTCTCCTCTTGAAGGTTTTACCTTGGGAAGTCTGAAGTACTTCAGGGGCAGAATTCAGGAATACGACAGAGAGGATTGCGGGACAACTTACCCACCTTTTTTGCCCTGATGTGCTCCTCACTGGGGTAATTCTGGGGTATTCCCTACATTGCCTCCCACACAGATACATAGTCTCCATTGCCTCTCAGCTATAATGCACACGTGTGCTCTTCCTCTTTGTCTGTTTTTCTTCCTCATTCCCCTATGGGGACTTCCTAAGATTAACACCTAAACCCACTACTTGCATTCAAATCCTGTCTCTAGATCTGCTTTTAGACAATCTAACCGAAGACAGTGACATGTTTCATTTTAGGGATCCTAATGTCAGCTGTTGTCAAACATCAGTAAGTTAATTGACGGGTAGTAGCTGCTGATCTCTGATGCTGTGAATTATATTCTGCTGTGTGAGGAAGTCATACAACTTTAAACTGCATTGAAACCAGCTAAATTTGAAAATTATATATAGTTTTTGGAGTATATGGATACAAATATGGAATATTTGGAGTACTTATAATCACAATGCATCCAGTTGAAGTGACTTCAAAAACGAAATCCATCTCTCTCCTCTGCTCTCTTTTCTTTTTTTGAGGACTTAACTATACCTGTTCTAGATATGTCACCACAGGGTGTTAGGGCCATTCTATGGTTGGGGGTAAAAATTTCTCTTTAAAGATCAAGTTACCTGCACCTGGCAGGTGCAGTGACCTGGCAGCTGCCTTAGAAGTGCCAGTTCTTGCTGCCAACTTTGCTCTGATATATTCCTGTTCATATCTGCAAACTGTACAGCGTGGTGGGTATGGCAGGGTAACTGGACAGGGGTCTGCTCCTCCCGTCAGTCTCTATCAGTTGCTCCAGATAAACATGCAATATCTCAGTGATCTTAATAACAATGTATCTTTGAAACATCTAACCTGATAAAATAAATATAAAATCTAAGTAAAAACTTCAGCATTGCCTGGTACTGCAGTTTTAGTACAAGTACTCTTCTCCTCCCTTTCCATTTCAACAGTGGCAATAATCAGTGGCCATCAGTGGCCAATCAGTGCAATCAGAAATTGTCAAGTTGTCCCAGTTCTAGGTACAAACTGTGCCCCCAAAGAAGGAGGCATGAATTCACCTTACCCTGACATCACACTCTCTCTGACCTCTGAACTTTCTCAACTGCCTTCTTTCCCTTACTTGGCTGCCTCTTTTGAGACTCATGGAAGCCAGATTTCCCAGGCCTGGCCTCATCACTAGACAATTATCAGAGTGAAAAATCTACTCTATGTGATGCCAGCCAGGAGAGGATAACATAATTCTTTAAGTTTTCAGCAAAATCAGGTGACAGCACATGTTTGTTCTCCAGACACCCACGGCAGTGCTAGTCCTCACCTCTCAACTTGCTTTCTCCAGGACCCAGAATAATGAGTAAGCTGAGCGGAGATCACATCTTGGAGGGTAAACTGCCAAACACCCATCAGCACCTACTGTTGCCTGTGTTATTGGCCTAAAGTATTTCTTTAGGTTTTGAAGAGCGATGCGGGAGAGGCTTCCTACATTGACTCTGCCCCTGAGCTGTTGGAAGGGACACTTCTCAGGACAGCAAAATATTTCATTCCCTGTAGCATTTTAGCAGATCTTTCCTGATGAAAGCCATGAAGCAAAGACTTGAAAAATTCACCTAAAGCTATAGAAACAAAGGACAGGTGATAATTGAAGCAAGAAGGCCTGCATTTCTAGCAAAGTCCTTAGAAAAAAAATAGAATGTGAATACAGAAATCGCCTCTAACTGTCCAGGATAAATCATATATATAAAACACACAAGTGTGGTACTGAACTATATATATAATTATATATGACATATGGGAAATGTATACATATTCTTTTATTTAAATAAGTGGTGGCATGCTATAAACTGTTAGGGACTAAGTATAGCATTCAGGCACTTAATGCTAAATCTTGTTCCATACCTAGCCTTATACAAAAGTCTTATTCTACATAATGCATGTATAAATATGGTCATTAATGTTACATAAAAGGTTACATCATATACTGCATTCAATTTTTGCAATATAATCATTGTTCTTGAAGTTAATCATAATGTAGCTTCAAGTCAACCATTTGACTTTTCCAGTCTACACATTTTCTAAAGCGCCAGCCACAAAACTCAAAAATACATGTTTTAGTGGTCAGACTATAAAGAATGATGAAACATTGCGAGTCTTCAAAAAGTCACAGTTAGAGCTCAAATTACCATGACCATTAATAATATGGGTTGAAACATTTAGAAGTGGTACTAATAAGAAGTCATAAAGTCATAAAGAAGTCATAAATTACAGTGAAGTAACATGACTGAACAGAATGCTTTGTATTTTATTAATAAGCCTTTGGTTTTACTTCATGTAACTACAAAGTTTACATCAGGAACTGATATGATTTACTTGAAAAGACAAATGTAAACTCCAATGTTGAGTTTGGATTACTTTTGCCATTGACATCTTTTTTTTTTTCTATTCACAATATATCTTGCTGTAGAAGAATTTGATGTAATAAAAGTTCTAGAGAGGAACTTGCACATCTTTACCTTAATTTTCTCATACGCAAATTGGTGTTTTATGGTGGGGCAACCTACAGACAATGATTTCTATTAGTGTGTGCGGAGCTGTATTTTCTCCAGCAGATCCTCAGCTGCTGTGAGCTGAAGCAGCATGTGACCTCGTCCTATGTGTACGTGGCCTGGCATCAAGCACCATGTCTTACATATCACAGCTGCAGAGAAAAAGAGTGGCTGAAAGGAGCTATGCTAAATAGGATATTAAAAATCATTCTTTATTCACTGTCTCTCCTAGCCTGTAGGTAACTAAAAAAGAAAGAAATATTCAAAGATGTTTCTTGCATGGGGGTCACAATCCACGATCGTAATAGAAACAGAGTGAAATGGGGCAGAGGTAGAAAAGTCCTTAGTAGTGTCACAAAGTAGAAGTAACACCGAAACTTTTTACATGATTTTAGGTCTGACTCATTGCTTCTGGAAAACCAGCAATCTTATTTAGATATCCAAACTTTCCTGCATGACTGAAACTGTGGAAAGTAAGCAACTAAATCTCGAGATAATTTTGGCCCTAGGATGACAGAGGAAGACTAATTAGAATGGGGGTCCAAGAATGCAAAGTCAGCGTGATGGCTTGAGCTACAAAAGGGCAAACAAAGGCCCATGTGGAAAGCATCTTTCTCTTTCCTGTGAGTGAAAAGACACTTTTGGGGAACTAAAACCTCCCCAAAGACTGTGGAAACAGATATGAATTACTGATATTTTAATTATATTTGAGTCCTTATTCCTTGACTTACTTGCTACCTGTGTTGGAGGAAATCATTTTTGTTACTCAGTTTTTAAAGTATAAGTTGGGGATTATTATAGCATCCACTGATTAATTATGAGGATAAAATGAGATAATCCATGGAACCATCTAACTGTTCTAGAAGACAGTAAGTGCTCAATGTCTGCACTCTTATTTTCTATTGCATTCTACAAAGAAGGAATGGGGGGCGGTGAGGATTGTCTTCTTGTGTATACTCTATTAAATGGTCTTTTTTAACCAGCATTCTGACTGTAGATAGAGGAAGTAGTTGCTCACATACAAACCTTAGGGCAGAGAAAGATGAATGATTACCTTTCTGAAGGAAAATTGAATCCTCCTCCTGTTGATGCCACTGAAGCACAATAAATAATATTGAAGGACTCTAATGCTGCCAGTGAAAGCAAGAGGTATATAATGACAGGTTCGAGATGAGTAATTTTAAAGCACCATGAAAAAGAGTCATTAAGACCTCTAAAATGAATCCAGAGGCTTCCCAGGGCACCACACTGACCTTCTTTGGGAGATCTGGTTCTTAAATTTGAACACCAACATCTGTTCTACCCTTGTAGACTCACAGTAAGCAATAACAAAAGTGATAAAGAACAGTTTAAGTTACAGTCAGTTAGAGTATTTCTTTCCACATGTCAGTACATTTTGGTGGACTGTAAGACTGACTGATAAGATGATAGGTCTATAGGAAGGATTATACTTTATGGAGAGGAGTAACTTGAATTCCCTGAGTCACACTATGCCTGGAGGGATGCCTATCAGAATACTTCCCGATAGAAAGTTTCCAAGACAGCCAAATCAGTGTTCATTCATTACCAATAGAATATGGGAATTATCAAGTGGGAATAGAGCTGGATGGTCTGGTCGTAAGGGTAAGCAGAAATACAAAAGAAAGAGCTTTGCAGACAGCGCTGAAAATGAGGGTATATGAGAGCAGAGGTCACAAACTGGATGGCGGCTGAGGTCATAAACCAATACTCTCTTCCCTGTCTAGGAAAAAGCAGGTCCTATAAGGGTTTACCAAATTGGGGCAAAATAGACTGTAACAGATTGCCTAGTCATGCCCCCCAAAGACAGGGCACTGTGCAGGAGGGCTAGAGGATTGATGGGTATTTCTTCTTCCCAGAGTTTGCTAGAATGTGTCCCCATACTAAGCACTCATGATTACAGACATGTCCCACTTGGTAAAATGAGTGACAGGTATCACACCCTTCCAGCTTCGCCTGTGTTGATATCTGGCATGTATCATTTCCTTCTTTCCTCAATTTCCCATTGTCAAACCATCCATTAAATTAGATCAAGTGTACCTAAGCCAGTCTGTCTTGGAGTGCTCAGGGGGGATTACACTGAAAGGAACAAGACCTTGGCTGTCAGACAGGTTAGCGCAAGTTCTCACCCCTCTTATTCTCACATCACCCAAGGCCTGTGACATAGTGGGTGCTCCAGCCACCTCACATGCTCCCCACTCAACACCCTCCCATTTGGGCTCAAAAACTGTGATCATTCTCTGTATTAGCCTCAAGCCCCCTCTTTTTTTCTAATTTAAAGGAGAGGTCAGTAGAAAGCAGGAAATGTGAACCATCCTTTGATAGTCTAAGTTCAAGTGTCACTACGAAACCTTCTGAGATAATTTCTCCAATGAGTGTAAGATAATTTGGGGAAGAATTTTAACGGTGAAACCTCAACTGATGTTTCCATCAAAAATCATTTGCTAAAACATTAGAAAAGGAAAGTTACACCAAAGCAAGTTGAATTAGCTCCTGGTTTTTCAGAGACAACTAAAACACATTTCTTGCTCTCATCACTTTCCCGGGGAAGGTGTCTCCTCACCCAGGGCGGAATGGCAGCATTGTTGTCAGTAAGCAGAAAAAGCATGCCGACTTCAGTGAAATGGGAAGCTGGCAGCTTTTGCAATCTGTCCTGGATGACACTCCATGTGGGAGACAGAGCTGTTGCACTTCAGACAGGAGCCTATAACCATCAGGAACTGACTGTGCAAGGGACTAGTAGGAAGACAGAAAGTCTCAGACTGGATACAGGTACCCCAGTGTCTTCTGCCTGGGACAGATGTAGTTAAGCTTATTTGTGAATTCATCTAGTCTTTTCTTTTTCCTTCCTTCCTCCCTTTCTTCTTCTTTTTAAATAACTTATTGACACTGTAGTTTTATAAGGCCGAAGAAGTGATGATTAGCTTTCAAATCCAAATTTAAAATTTGTAACAGATACAACTACCCTGTACTTGCTTATTATTTGCTTTGGCTTTTTAAAGGTAGTTTTCTACTATTTGCATTGCAAGATAAACATTAATTATATTTCAAATGTGTCCAAAGGTCTGTTTGATTATAATAAATCTACATATATTAGGGTGTGTGATCAGTACAACTTAAATGATCTCTCCTTAGAATTTATGTTCAATGAGATTTTAGACAGGCATTACTACCAATATCTAAAACTCAGAGTGAAATGATAGCATTGCTTATTGTTATTAATATAATTACAATGTATTCTAGTTATTATAGTCTTTGGACATTTATAGGGTATTTTATAATGTACTTTGGGTTCACGCTTACTACCATCGATTCAAACAAGCAAAGAGGATCAGGTAGAGAAAAACCATTTTTGATGTAAATCCTAGTACTGCATTTTAATAGAGTAACTTTAAGAATTAATTTTCCTACGTTTGTAAGGATTTTCAGAATGAAAGGGACTTTGAGAAGGTTAAGCAAATATTTAGTGGTTATTGTTCTGGGTAAGAGTTAGTTTGGATTTTAAAAATGTTAGGATTCAATAGGACAGTTGTTGAGTGAGCTTAGAGCTTCTCAGACAAAAACAATATGATTTTTTTTAATCTCTTATAGGTCTTTATTCATGTGTTCACTTCTTCTTTTATAAAGAAAATTCAGTAAGAGCACACATCTAAGAGCTAACTAATCTCTAGTTGTGCTCACCTGCAGGGCCCTATGCATGTAATAGACCATCTTGTCACAGCAAAGTGGCTCCTTCAGAACATACTGCAGAAACATTAAGCCCTTTTATTGGATTACATAGATCCAGACTGTGTGGAAATCTCAACTATAAAGTAGTTCTCTGCTTAAATCCCTTCTTTCTCTCTTGGCAGCAGAAATTTTGTGATGTTGATTAAAAAAATCTGATATTCTGTGTTAATTCCCCATTAATTTGTAATTTTTTTTTTTTTTTTTTTACCATCAAGATGGCTTCTTGGTGTACTTTCCCTTTCTCTGTTCCAGACTCAGGACACTGGGAAGATTTTGTCCACCTCTGACAAACACAAGGCAAAAATGTTCTAGGTGTGTGGAACCATCTTCAGCAAAGTCTCCACCCCTTCAGCTGGACTCAGGAGAATCTCTGAGTCATGGCCACGGAAGAACATGGGAGGCCTCACCACGAGGTGTGGTCACTTTCTCTGCTACAAAAGCTGGTGGACTCATTCATTCTTTTCCCCAGTGACTTTACTGGCACACACGCATCATAAATTCAACCCAGTGAAAACAATAATATTTATTGAGTGCTAGCTGTGTATCAGACTTTGTGTCCATCACTTTTTACATTGATGGTTACATTTAATCTTCAGAACAATAACTTTAATAAGAACTTCATTGAGATATAATTTACATATAAAATTCAGTCCTTTCAAGTGTGGAACTCAGTGGTTTTTATTTTTATCACTCCACTTTTATTTTCTACAGAACTTGAAAGATGAACGTGTAATAAAAACTTATACATTTGGCTTTTGGGAACACATTTATAAAAATTTAGTTTGTGGCATAAATGGGGTCAGAACTCTATGGAGCCATAGCTTTTGTATGTTGTTAGAGTTAAGTTGGCATAAATTCAGATTATATGGTTATAACTTTGGACTGTTAAGGGTTATCCTAAGGAAACTACAAAGAAAAAGAAACACACACACACACACACACACAACCTCCAAGATGTGTATCAAAATATTTCACTCCGACGGGTGAGTGACAAGACAGAGACGGAAGAGAGAGGTTACTTGGACTCAAAACTTAGTATTTCAAGAGAGAAACTATTGCCTGGTGTTGTTTAGTGCAGACCTAGGGTCTTTGTGGAAAAATTATGCAAAATGAAAATAAAAGAACAGAATATCATCTCAAAGTCTCCGAAGAAAAATAGACCTGAAGATTATCAGAAAACAGAACAGGTATGTACTTTTTCCTTGATTCAAAATGGGGTGTTTTTTTTTAATTGAGGTAGTATTGGGGTATTCCCATCAGGTATTACCATCACAATGCACCTACCACCAACTTACCCATATTCTACCACTATAGACCATTGTACTTCCTTCCCTCTTTGTTTTTATCGCTCCCACATCCCTTTTCCCCCTTGGTGCTTCAGTTCTATAGTTAGCAATTAGGGGGTTGTTTTTAAGCTTGTCTTTATCTGCTGTAAGTTAGTTACTTTATATTCCACATATTTGTTAGACCATCTGTATTTATCTTTCTCCTTCTTACTGAATTTAGCATTATCTCTTTAAGCTCCATGCATGTTGTTGCAAATGATACAAGTTTATCTTTTCTGATCACTGAATAACATTCCACTGTGTATCTATCAATGGTTTTTACTTAGTTTATTTACAAAGTTGTATAACCCTCTATATAGTTTCAGAACAGTTCCTCACCTTCAAAATAAATTCCTCACTTGGTAACAATCAATTCACATTACCCTCTTTTTCTTCCCTCTGACAGTCAGCAATCTTTCTGTTCCTATGGTTTTCTTATTGTGTCCATTTCATATGAATGGCATTAATGAATGAAATGAAAGGAAAAATATACGATCTCTTGAGACTGGCTACTTTCCTTTAGCAAAATGTTTTCAAGATTATCCCTATTGTAGCATGTATCAGCACTTCATTCTTTTTTATTGCCAAATAATATTTCATTGTATTATATACCACATTTTGTTTATCTATTCATTCATGGGGTTGTTGGACATTGGACTGTTTCAGTCTTTGGCTATTATGCCTAACACTGCTGTGAACATTTGTGTCAGGCTTTTGTGTGGACGTATGTTTTCTATTCTCTTGGTATACAGCTGGATTTCAAAGTAATTGTATATATGATCATCATCTTCTATTGAGGAACTGAGCCTAAAAAAAAGTTCATTAAATCACTCAGATTTATGACAAACCAATGCTACTAGGTGTTCATTCTCATTATCAGCAGCCTGGAAACTTTGATCATCTTTGATTGCTCTTTCTTTGGCATTATTCCTAGCAAGTGAGTCCCCCAAGCATATGACTCTTCCTCTGACTTGCTGCTTCCTAGTCCCAAGGTCCATTACCATCACATAACACAGTAGAGACTGGTAACTGCTTATTCTCTTTGCATTGTCACCATCATCTCTATCAGAACACTGACTTAGATACTGATTTCAATCTACACAGCTAAAACTTCATTCCTTAGTTTTACTTCCATAAATGAGTTGATACAGATCACATTCCTGGTCAATTAGAAATGAATGTTGGATGTTGCTAGGTGAAACTTTCAGTAAAGCTTACTAAACTATGGGCATTGTCGTTGTAATAAATCATTTTGCCCTCCATGCCTCCCCACCAGCCTTTATGGAATGTGATATAATAACTGGTTTGCAGTCACCATCATTTCACCATGAAGAAAAGTCCAAGAGAACTGCAGATAGCTTGGCCTTTACTCTTTGAAACACTCGATCAATGCCAGAAATCGTTAACTTGCAAACTTAGTATGAATCACATGTCCCTATTTCATTAAGTAATTGATATTTGGGTTTTCTTTTATATGCAGCTAAATGAGATTTAATTACTTTGGACATGCCAGAGTTCAGATCAGTGTTATCTCTTAATTACTCTTACGTGCATTTCTGTTGTCAAAACTAACACTTAAGCTGTAAGGTCCAACTTAAATGATATTTCTTAGAGAAGTTCCCAAAATCTGTTTTGGAAGTGGAACTTACATTGTAATACAGATGTTTGTGCTTATTTTCTTTGCTGATTTTGACTATATTTGTTCTCAAGAAAGGAGAATTTGAGGGAAATTTTTAAAATGTTAACTATTTATCAGGGTGTTGCATGTATACAGTAGTAAAGATAAAGACAGGTGATTCAAAGGAAAATATATTAATGGGAATAGACATCTTTAATATCAGAGACAGAAGGTTTTCAGCTCGCATAGGTACTTGGCACATGAGACATCACCAGACAGATTTCAAAAAGGAAACATCTCAGAGTAGAGTAGGGCTGAAAGATAGAAGGGAAAATTAACCTGCCTCATTTTTTTCTCAGGTTCTATTTCTTATTAGGAAAGGGAGTCTTAGAAAACATACAAGTTTTGTGTCCAAACTATGGCAGCTTAAAGTGCTTAATTAAAAGGTAATTTTAAACATATGTATTGTGTGTTTAGTACAAAATTTTAGATGTGAAAAAATAAAATAAAAATTACCTGTAATCTTATTTCTTGTCATAACTCATCTAACTTTTTGGTGTATAAATGACTAATTGTGTGAGTATTTTTTACAATTCACACTACACATGAATTATTTTTCAATAGCATCATGTACACAATTCTTTATTTTATTTCTTCACTAATTATATCATAAATTGTTAATGCTACCATTATATTTTACTACTTAATTTTTAGCAACAGAATAGTAATTTAAGAATGTACCACATTTTTTGACAAATCTATTATTTTGTAGCACATTGGCTGCTTATATAGTCTATGTTTCTATGTGCATATACTACTGAAAACTGTATAGTGGACATTCTCATATGCTTTGAGGACTTCAATAATCTATTTCCCCAGCTGAAAATCCTGGAGGTGGATTTGTGTTATAGAATATGATGCATGCTCTCAGATCACAATTCAGAAAAATTTTTTAATTTATATTCCAACTAAAAATTAATTAGAAGAGCTTGCAATTAATAATTAATTAGAAGGGTTTTTTAATGCACCAAATCTGGTGTGTTATTTTAAGCCAGTCTTTTCTAAATTAGTTGATTAAAGTTAATATCACACTGTTATTTTTAAAATTGCATTTCTTGATTACTATTGAATATAAGCATTATATATGTAGACAGGCATTTTTCCTTTGTGAACTTTCCATATCCTTTATCAATGTTAGTATGTAAGATTATAGGATTCTTTGAGGTCTGAGACCATATTTTATTCCTTTGGAAGTCCAATTTTTTTCAGTGCTATGACTTGGATCTAGGAACTTCTTAGTATTTGCGGAATGAATAAATGATAATCTACTATTATGTTTTTATTTAGCTACCGATAAAAGAATCAAATTAATTTTGCACATTCGTTCTTAGTGGGCAACAAATGTCATTTTTTTCTCCACAAAAAGTTTTTTCTCTGAAGAAAATTTCTCAACTTCCTTTCAACAATAACACCATTTATAGTCTGAATGGATAAATACAAGATTGGACAGATTCAGCTATTTTCATGTTTTTTCTTTTTTTTTCTCAGCAACTGTCAGAATTTTCTATTCTTATAAGCTATTTTGGAATACCCAGACGCAAATAGGGATTTATTATCTCATTTCATTATAGAAAATGAAAGCACTAAAATAAAACATCTCAAAAACTCATCTCTGAGAATATTCTACAAATTTGTGCTTTTTCTGTATTACATGCCACAACTGATCTCACCAGGAAGATACTACTAAAACTTTCTTTGAGCCTAATCGTTCTTAAACTGACCTGCTTTTTTTTTTTTTTTTTCAGAGCATTTTATTTCTGCAGAACTTCTATTTTTATTAAATCTGGGACTGTGAGATTTTTTATGTATTTTTAAAGATATTGGCCTAGAATACATATGCTTAGGTATGTTTATAGACACACAAAGATATATATGTATATATACGCACATATGCACACATACCATCTCTCTGCATATCCCTGCATACACCAAAATAACTGTGCTAATTATTTTTCTAGTTAACTTTTCTTATAGGTTCTGTGTTATGAGAAAGTTGAGGCAGCTGTTAGGTCTCATGAACACAGGCACATAATGGTATATGAGATCTTCAAATTCTGGAATTGTGATTAAAAGTAAAGTTATAAGTGATAGAGACCGTATATGGATTTTATATATATAACTTGAAAAATAAAAAAATCATAAAGACTGTAGTTCAATAATTTATATAGTCGATAATATTGTATTATTATTTTACAATTATTGATAATATCAATGATTATTTTCTATAGATATAAAATCACATTATAAAGTGGGTGTGAACATATGTATTTTACAGGACTGTAAGAAGTTGAAAGTAATATGTATTGACTTTTTAAAATTAAATACACACTATATCCCCCGCCCCGGGGATATTTGTTAACAACCAAACATCATTTATTAACTATTTAATATTTAGATTTTTTTACTATTATTATAAACAAATTTTAACATTATTTTTAGATTGAGGGAGACAATTCTGTCTGTAGATATTAACCTTATTTTCCTCCCAAATTGTCAAATGTATTTTATTGAATCTGTGACTCATTCACTGATTTGAAATAATAATGTATCACATGCAAAATTCATATTTGTACCTGGGATTTTTATCACATTAGTGTTGCCATAAATTCATAGTCACTGACTTCAGCCAGGTCCTTATTATTCATTTTTTATATCTTCATGCTTGGCTTCCATTTCCATTCCCTTCAGGTATTAGTTTGGAACCTCACTACAGCTCAGTGCCCCCTTCTCAACCTTTATGCTACTCCATTAACTCCTTCTTCATTAATAAGATAAGACCACGGTAGGATTTTCTACAACATTCCTGTATCAGTTTCATATGGCTACAGTTAGAAAGTACAACAAATTTGATAGCTTATGACAACAGAAATATATTGTCTCACAGGTATGGAAACTAGAAGCCTGAAATTAAGCAGGGCCAGGTACCCTTTGAAAAACTGCACAGCTTCTAGAGTTAATACTCTAATCTCTGTCTCAACTATCACATGACATCCCTTGTGTGTCTTCATGTTTACTTCCTTCTGTGTGTCTGCCTCCAGCTTTCCTTCCATCAACAATATTCCACTTAACTTGATAAAGGCCCACTTTGCTCCATCTTAACCAATCCAATATGCAGTGGCCTAAATAGGTCACCTTTTGAGGTCATAGGGTAAGGACTTATAGGGTGGGGGACACAATTTAACCCATAATAATCCTTCCCCCATCTGTAGATAAGTACTTACATCTACTCTCATCTTACTCCCCTTCTCTCATATCAGAGGATGGTTTCTTTCTGTTCAGGTTAATTCAGTGCTTTGGTTCCTTATTCTAACTCTTTCCATCTCTTGAGACTTTGCGCCATCAACTAACCTGTGTGTGTTCTCTGACCCACACATTTTTATACATTATATAGCAATACATAAAACATTATAGTATGTAGACTATACTATGTCTGTCTATTCATGCTTTAATTCCCTACAAGGTAGCACAGAGTTCCAGATATTTACTGGTATATGCAGAAGTTTTGTTTTAAAGATTTATTTATTTATGCATGCAAGAGTTGGGTTACAGGCCAGAGTCACAGGAAGTGAGAGGATTCACCAGAGAGACAGAGTGGGGAGCAGAACAGACTAATCCACTGAAACACACTGCTGAGGGGAGCAGCGTCAAGACAGGAGAGGTCTGCTGTGCCATGTGGGTCCCCTCCCTGGTCAGGGGTCAAACTCACTGTGCTGTGCCATGGATGCCTCAGAGTGTGGCGCTCAACCTGCTGCGCTACCCGGGAGGTCCCTATGCAGAGGTTTTGTACCAGATGAGAGGAACTCTCAAATTATGAAAGTGGAGGGCATACTGTGTGGCTGGCATATCCATCCTCTGCTCTGAAGAGAAACAGAACCTTACTGCCTATTATAAACATAAGCATATCCTCTCAGAGCAGTGGAGAAGAATACTGTAGATAGCCCCTGGGTTTTATTACTCCTAGAATATGAGCTAATGGTTCCAGAGGAGATAAATCTGTAGATTATCCAGAGCAATTTGTTTTCTATAACTTCCAAGGCACGTTTGCCTTTCAATCATAAAACCCTGGTTGGACAGAAATATGGAACTGTTCATGGAACATTGCCTGCCAACAACTGTTTGTTCAGTCAAATGGTGAAATGGCACCATAAGTTGTATGTGTGCAATTGTGTCTGTGTAAAACTAGCACTTCTTTTGTCCCTCAATTTTATTGATAAGAAGTAAATGCTTTTAAGTCTGTTTCTTCTGATATTTACCTCAATATCGCAAAATAATCTGTATTTCTAGATGTAGTCCTTTTATCCATCTTGTTATAGATCAAGGTAATTAACTCTTAGAGACTGCCAAAGCTCTCATGTTTCCTTTTTCTGGAATAATCTATATCATAATCTGGGTTAAATAAATATTCAGTATTTACATTTCTAGAACTATAAGAATATTGTTCATGGATGAGCTAGGTAATATTATGTAATAATATCCTTTTTTCTTGTTAACACTTTTGAATTTTTAAGATTACTGTTTCCTCTATTTCTCCTTTTCCTTATCTTTTAAAGTGGTTACCAATTTTAAGCAGTGTTATTAAGATATAATATGCATATAATAATTTTCACATAAAGTGTATAATTTGATAAGCTTTGACATATGTATCACAGAAACTATGCATACAAAAAAAGATAATGAACATATTCATAGACCCCCTAGGTACTGCGTGGGTCCCAATAACTACTAATCTTTCTATCACTATGGATTGGGTTTTTATTTTCTAAAATTTATATAAATGGGATCTTAGAATTTTGGGCTCTGTCTGGCCTTGGTAACTCAGCATCATTATTTTGTGACTTACCCACGTTGCCTATGTTGATCGTTCATTCATTTTATTGTGGAGCAATATTCCAGATCTTTGCCATCTTGTGATTGTTTGATTTAGTCAGCCTTTCAAATTACAGCCATTTTAATAGGTGAGTCATGGTATCTTTGTGGCTAATTATATTTTCTAAATTACTAATGATGCTCAGGATATTTTCATGTGCTTATTTGTTATCTATATGTTTGCTGAAGTATCTATTTAAATCTTTTGCCTATACATTTTATTATTGAGTTTTGAGAGTTATATATATATTACAGTAACAAATTCCTTATGAGGAAGAGATTTGCAAATATATTTTTATGTTTTAAAATGTTATTTTTCAGACTTTTGCTCGGTTTTTTCTTTTTACTCTTGACTGTTTTTCAAAGAAGAGAAGTTCTTAATATTGTTAAAATCCACCAAATCGTTTTATTTGTTTCATTGTGATTTTGGTATTTTTGTCTAAGAATTTTTTGCTTACAACAAGATCATAAAAATGTTTATTTTTTTGCTTCTAGGAGTTCTAGAATTTTCATTTTAACATTTGGGTTTATAATCTACTTTGAGTTACTTTTTGAATATGGTTAATTTGTTTGTATATGGACATCCAACTGTTTAAGCACCACTTGCCAAAAAGAATGTAAAATAAGTATATATATAAAAAGACTACTCATTCAGCAATGAATTCATTGTACCTGTGTTGAATATCAATTACTCATACGTGCATGGGTCTATTTCTTGATTATCCATTTCTTCCATTGATCTATTAATCTACTTTTTTGTGTGTTGACATCGGGTTGTATGTTTATGTAAGTCTCGGAGTCAGAGATTGCAATGTTCTTTATACTCTGGAAAGTCTCTGAAATTCTCTTATTTGATTGAGGTTTGCTTCCATTTGACTGACTCTGCTCCCAAAGATGGGAAGGTTGCAACTCACAATTTTTGAAAATTATGATATCAGAGAACTGACCGACCAGAGGACCAACAGTCATACCATAAGTTCCCTCAAACTGTGGCTTCTGGATCATCTGCATTAGAAACAATTTTGAAGCAAGCGTGCATGCTGTGTGTGTAATATTGCAACTTACATACTTATGCTTGTTGGTCTATTGCCTTAAAATTTCTAGGTGGGAGGCCCAAGAATATGCATATTGCATAGGTCTTTTTAGTGATTGATGTGAACTCTGAAATTTGATAACCCTTAAATAGTATCTATAAAAAATGTGCCCTTTCCTGTCTATTTTTCAAATGTTACATAGATGAATGAAACAGTTGTAATTAATTATTTAGATGAAAAAGAAGAAAATGCTTTAACTGTCCATTTTCTCGGTAAGTTTTCATTTGTTCAACCATTTCAAGTGAATAGACCACAGAGACTAAAATTTCATGGAGCAACTTGAAGAATTTGTGGAATTCATTTTCAAAGGCAGGATAAGTTCTTCAGGTATTATCTGTGGCTGTCAGATGGGACTCAGCAGCTGATGCTCCTAGCAATTGGAGAACAGACAGACAATGCACTGGGAGGGATGTTGACAGGCCTCGTCACCCCCGGGTTATCTGCAGATGTCTTCTAATCAATCCCAGGTTAAAAGAAAGCTGACTTATTCTTAAACTTCTTAGGACTGAGGATTCTGTAGTCTCCTTCATGCATTTGTTCTAGTACTTGATACTACCTTTCCCATGACAAGTTCCTGGGTGTGAACAGTAACATAGATACTTATTATGGAAAGAGCTAGACTGGTCTGAGAGGGAAGGTCTTTCAGTGCCCACTGGGAAATTTTAAGAAGCTGATGATGCTGGACCACCTTGTTTTTACTATGCTTTTCCTTAGAACTCTTTCCTCTTTGGCACTCTCTCGCTCTCTCTCCACATGCGTGCTAAGGAAATGGTCTTGGATACTCATTCATACAATGTCAAGATAGGTAGAGAGGTACAGGGCCTTACACTGCAGAAATAAAATTTGAAGTTACAGTTAATAGAGCTGAGTAAGATGGGTGTTATAGATCTAACCATTGTTTTGGAAATGATCTGGTAGCACTGTCATTATTTTGTCTTATTGTTAAGTAGTATAATGGAACTTTCAAAAGGGGCCAATTGTTGCAAGTAGTCACAAAAATGACTGTTATGGAATAGACATTACATCTATTTGGTTTTCAAGACAGAGGATTCATAGGTCAAGAGCAACTTTACTCCCTTAGAACATAGTGTGTTAATATTGGAAGAGGTCTTAATATATTGGCTTCATTTTATAGGGGAGGAGGCTGAGGTTCAGGGACATGAAGGAGCATATGCTAAGTCATAGATAACTAGTGACTATCTGTAATGTGGAAATCAGCTAGAGAAGCCTCTGCATTACTCTGCTTAGAGATCATCATGGGCTTACTACTAATAACTGGGAACAAATAAGAGGCATGCTAAATACCTTTTTGTCTCCTAATTGTGGCAAGAGTTTTGTAGCACAAATATAAGATAATGTCCTTAGAGCCCATCCTTTGTGGGAAGAGACAGAATATAAATAAGCAAGTAAGCAAATAATCTCCAACTTATGCTCGTAACAATGAAGAGTTTTAAATTTTTTGTAAATGGGTGCATCTCAAGGGGTACTTGTATATATTACCTTATATTGTGCACTGACTAGAAAATGATGCACTATCCCTCAGAAGACCCATTGCCTTGAGTAGTGGTAAGTTAGGTTAGTTAATTAAGGTTATTTTAATACTAATTAGTCAAGACTTTAATTACGCTTTCAGGGCAGGAACAGAGGAATGCTATGGTTCTTAGTGACCCAGTTAACCAAAGGATGGGATTTCTTGACTTCCATCTCACAGTGATGTGTGATAAAGAATGGAGGGAGGACAACTGATCTAATGGGGTTATGGGAACATTCTTAAACCAGAGTCAGCCAGAGAGCAGCAGTGGGGCTAAGAGAAAAAAGCATCCTCTTCAGCTTTCTGGAATAGCCCTGCAGGGAGAAAGGTCAAAGCGCAGAGACACAGCTCACTTTGTCATGGAGAGCTCCAAAGAAGTTGTCCCACTAGATCTGTGAGTAAGTGGATCACAGGCTATAGGAAATAAATGAGAGCCTCAAGTTAAAGGGCAGGGGTGGCAAATAAGCATACAACCAAGTGGGAAAAGTCTTCCCAGTCATGGCAGTACATTTCATTTATTGAGTGTCTCTGTATGTCAGCTTTTTAGTATATGTGTAGATGAAGTTAGAGTCTGGTGAGACACTGATTTGCAAACAGATACATCATGCTCCAACATACTGAGTATGGCTATTTGCAAATCTGTCTCTCTGAGCATACTGACATATATTCTGGCTTTTTGTTTAATTAAATTCGTTATGAGGATGGGGTTTGAGTCTATCCAGCACCAGTACTCCCTTGTAACAGTTGTACCTTTTCCTGTTTTCAGAGTAATGTAGTGAGAACTAAACTATTCATCTATCCATACTTAGAAGAATTTTTCACTCAGATGACATTCTTTAGGTGTGGGAACAGGCAATTGCCAACTCAAGCCTGGCCGAAGGACTATATTTAAGAAAGAGGCCGGATTTGTATACATTTATAGCTTTAGTAGATTTTATCCATTTTCCATATTTGTAAAATAATTTGCATCCCCATTCACTAAAGCCTTTCCCTTCTATCATCAAATGCTAATAGGAGAGTTTATGAAAATATTTCATTTTGTAGCACTTGTCCTTTGGTAGACATTTTCCTTCCTACACACCAGACCTCGGTGGTCCCCTGTTTAAGGGTCTTTAGTGTTGAGACCCAAAGAGAAGTTTGTTTTTAAAAGCTCAGTCTCAGTGAGAGATTGTGCTGAATTTCTCTAGAAGAAAGTAACCATGGTGAAGTGGCCAGAGGGACTTACATGTAGAAGCACATTTCTGGAGGCTATGGGTGCAGAGAGGGAAAGGTCAGGGTTTGCACTTTCCAGAAAATCGTGTGAACTACCTGCCTCTTGGCAGGACAATATCTGAGGAGAGTCACTGCCTGGTGTTCCCAGGAACTTGCTCTCAGCTTGACAGAGACGTACAGGAGCCTCCTCTATCAGGGGACACTGCTGCCTTGGACAGTGAGCACATGAACAATGGACTTCCAGAACAGGCCATGAGGCCTTTGGGAGGCTTGTCCACCAGGGATCCCACGGTTTTGATAGCAATCTCGGTGACAATAAAGACTGAGTTTTTTGCCAGTTTTATTGAGTGTTAACTCAAAGCACATACCTTTTTATTTTTATTTACATACCTTTTATATCATTGTTCATTTTTTAAAACAATGTTTGCTTTCTTTCCTCAGGTGTAATCCCCATAGAATTCCCACCACCAATTCACCTCTGTACCATCACCTCAGACCCTTGTGCTCTTCCCTCCTTTTTTCTGACTCCTTTCCCTTTCTTCCCCTGAAGAATGTCTCTGGTTTATAGTTGTCTATTTATTTTTGTTTTGTTTTTAATTGTTACTATTTTTTCCTGGATGTCTTATTTGGTTCCCCTAGAGTCCTCTTATAAGTGCAAACATCTAATATTTTTCTTTTTCCTTATGACTTATTTTGTTACAGGGCAGGGAGAGGAGCACCCCAGAACCCCCAAACCTGCTCTCTCTAAATGGGTTCTGCCATCCACCACATCAAGACAAACATATAAGACCTTTAACGGAAAGGAACTTTAATACAATTAGGGAACAATACAGAAAGGACAAAGAATATAGTTACTAAGTCAAGCATCCAAAGTTACCCATCTCCTTGAGGGTAAAAGTCCAGCCAAATAGGATTGACCCAAAGCGAGACCCAAAAGCCTGCCACACGTCTAAAGGACCTTTCAGTAGAGACCCACAGAAAAGGGTCAGAAAGAGTCAGACAAATCCGGAAGCAAAAGAGCAAAATCAAAATCAAGATGAAAGCTGCCATTGTTAACCTCCCCACTGGTCTCGCACCCAAATCTGTTCTTTTTTTTTTATTAATTATATTTGACATCATTTGTATTCCCCAGGGAGTACCCACCACCATTCCACCCATGCACCATTACCTCCATCCCTTGTGCTCTTTCTGCCCTCATCCCCATCTTTGCCCTCCCCGTCCCCCCTCCCCACCATGGTGCCTTTGGTTTATCTTGGCTTTTTGGTCTTGTTGAGCTTTTTGTTTGCTTTTGGTTATAATTGCCCATTTCCTTGAGCTTATTCTTTGTTGTTGTTATTCTTTCATATTCCAAATCTGTTCTAATCAGTCCAAGACCAAAAAGCAAGTGCAGTTTCTTCACATGTCCCTCTGCTCCATGTGCCTCCTCCACGTCTCCTTGCTGCTCTCTATCCTGCTTCCTTCTTCCTTCCTATTTCCTCTCTCCAACATCTTCTTATCCCTGCTCAGCTCCACCCACTTAGGGTGGAACCGGGATTCTGGAACTTCCCCCTTTCCTGGGGACCACCCTGTTACAATTTCACTGAGCACAATTCCTTCTAACTCCATTCCTGTTGTTGCAAATGGTATTAATTTATCTTTTTTGATTGCTGAATAGTGTTCTATTGTGTATATATACCACATCTTCTTGAGGCTGAGCTTTTAAAAACAATATCACATCTTCTTGGTCCAATCATCTATTTTTGGACATTTGGGTTGTTGCTATGTTTATAAATAGTGTTGCAGTAAACAGAGGGGTACAGGTATTCTTTTGAATCAATGTTTTTGTGTCTTTTGGGTAGATCCCTAGGAGTAGAATTGCTGGGCATATCGTAGCTCCATTTTTAGTAGACTGAGGAACCTCCATACAGCTTTCCATAGTGATTGGACCAGTTTGCATTCCCACCAGCAGTGTAGAAAAGTTCCTTTTTCACCATGTCCTCCCCAACATTTGTTGTTGCTAGTTTTTTTTTTTTTATTATATTTTTAAATTATATTTGACATCGTTTGTAGTCCCCAGGGCATTCCCACCACCATTCCACCCATGCACCATCACCTCAGTTCCTTGTGCTCTTTCTGCCCTCATCCTGGTCTCTTCCCCACCTCCCCCCAATGATCCCTTTGGTTTCTCTCTGACCTTTTGTTCTTGTGTTTTTGGTTTGTTTGTCTGTTTGCTTGTTTGTTTTTGGCTGTAATTGCTCATTTCCTAGAGCTCTCTCTTCCTGTTGTTACTAGTTTTTTTGATGTGCCATACTTACTGGTGGTATCTCATTGTGGTTTTAATTAGCATTTCCCTGTTAATAAGGGATGTTGAACATTTTTTCATGTGCTTGTTGACCATTTGCATTTCTCCTTTAGAGAAGTGTCTTTTAAGTCCTTCTGCCCAGCTTCTTGATTGGATTGTTTACTTTGTTTTTGTTGAGTCAAAAGCACATAACATTTACATCACAAAATGATGAACACTTTAACAGTACTCCATGTTGTGGCTTTACACTTTGTCAAACATTACCCCACCCATGAGCCATAAAAATCAAGTTCAACTTTTGGTCCCAGAGCAGAGATGTATGTTCTCAGTAGCCTCACTCTGTGTTCTCAGGGCTTGTGACACATCCGTGCATAAAGCTTCCCTCCCTTATTACTGGGGGCTGGGGTGGGGGGGAATCTCCTTTACCATCAGAGTATCTGGCCATGGAAATGATAAGATTAGTATTCGATTTAGAATGGGGTTATTCACCCAGTCTTTGACTATTCATGAATCCAGCTCTACTTGATGGCATTTTTTTGGTGTAGCCTGTGGTTTCATCTGACATTCCAGCACAAAAATAGTAGTTATTTATGCTAGAGGGAAAACAGCTTGCCTTGGATTTATTGAGAGATTTGTGTCTGTACAGAGTTGATACATAAAACCATGTATTGTTTTCTATGGATCTTTTTATCCAATTGCTTACCTGACACATTTTCTGATTTTCTAATAGCTCACAAAATAAATAACTCAACATTCCCCCAACCACATCTTTTCTGATTTTCTCCTTTCAAGTCATTTTTCCAAGAGTTTTCTAGTCAGAAACCACAGGGTGCATTCTCTTAAAGAAAAAAATATTATCCAAGTATCATCACATAGTAACATTGTGTATGTTTCAAGTGTGCATCATTAGAGATTGATGTTCACCACTGAAAGTCCAATTCTAATTCTACCACAAACTGACTCCTTTTAGCCAAGTGACCTAGCTTGCTTCCCTCTTCCCTTCTGGTAACCACTAATATAGTCTTGTAGTCTAAAAGTTTTTGTTTTATTTAGTCTGTCTACAGAGGGTTTTTAATTTTACCTTGTCCACCCTAACAACCAGTGTTTCAGCAGATCCTGCCTACTGTGTCTGTAAACTACATTGCCAGCCAGTCGAGTTTTTTTCCTTTTCCACTACTATCTTCTGAGCATCTACTATTATTTGCTTGAAATACTGTAATAGCCTCTAAATTGCTCTCTGCCCCCTCCTCTGCTGCCCCATCCCTCCACATCCCATTCTCTCAGAGCAGCTTTAAAAACAAAATTCAAAGCATGTCAATTACTAGCTTAAACCTCCACTAGCTTCCCATTACACACAGAATAAAGCCCAAACTCTCGAACAAGTACTAAAGGTCCTCTATAACTCAGTGGCTATTTATCTTCATGAATCATCTGCTACCTCTCTTACTTGCTCACCATGGTATCTACAATGACATTTGAGGTCTTTGAAATGCCAGGCTCATTTTTATATTAAGGCCTTTGCACTTGCTATTCATTCTACCTGGGGTGTTATTCCCCCAGGGTCTTCTCTGGCTGATTCTTTTATGTTTGTTAGGTCTCAGCTCAAGTGACATCCCCTTACCAAGACCTTCCCTGATCCTCAGCTCTCTATCACAACAGCCCATGTCATTTTTTCAGTGTACTTATTGGTACCTGAAATTGCCTTTTCCTTCCTTGTGGATTCATTTGTTATCTTTCTTCACCTTCCTGTGCCTGTTTTGTTATCTGCCATGTCCTGGGTACCTGGTATGACAAGCGCAAACACTAGACTCTCATGAATAAATATTAAATGAATGGATGAAACTCCCTAAGTTGTGTCTTATTTAGGTTCATCAATACATTTTTTTA
The DNA here is from genome assembly GCA_019455555.1 of Galemys pyrenaicus. NCBI lineage: Eukaryota > Metazoa > Chordata > Mammalia > Eulipotyphla > Talpidae > Galemys > Galemys pyrenaicus. The sequence goes on from JAGFMF010011858.1 coordinate 2,192,554, forward strand.
GCTACCATTTTTTTTAATCCCCATTTTTCTCATGCTTCAGTCCCTTCAGGGATACCCACAGCTTAAACCTGTTCTTGTCCCACAGCCACATGGGATGGATTTCTGCAAACTATTACTTCTCTTTCTCCAACTCCCCTTTCTGCCACAGAGGGCAGGCATAGACATATCTACTGTTCCCTTTTCCAAAGCTGCATCTATTGATAGTTTTCTAGAATAAGTTCAATGAATCTATACAGACTATGGACCTATTTCCATATCAGCCTAAGGAAAATGTCCTTTGCTTCTTATGGCTATGTCCAAGCAACCTTGAACTCTGATTTTAATGACTGACCCACACAACTGTCAACGAGGTAGCTCTGAGTATATTTTTTTGCAACTTTTATACCCAAGGATATAGACAGGAGTTTAGGGTAGTGGTGAACCACCAGGAAAACCTGATAATCAAACCCAGTGCAGTGTGTACGACATCATTTCCCAGAGCTGGACAGAGTCTGGGTCTGACACAGGGAAGTCACCTGGTTCCCCACAAAGATACCTTCTATGACTCACCTCTAAGCTGCCAGCTTTGCCTAGGTATGCTGGGTCTCACTGTAGACACAGCTGCAGCTCTAGCTATTATCCCCTACTCCAAGTGAGAGTACAGTTATCATCCTGACTACTCATGCTTAAGGAGCTAGGAAAGAGTTCATAGGAGAGATGTTATTTCAGTTTATTTCAAAAGGTAAACTGGAGAATTTAACATTGAGTGAAGTGAAGCAGAGAGAGGCATGTGAAAAAACATAGAATTACACAATCAGAGCCCATGGGAAGATTCAGTAGGGTTAAAGTATTAGCAAAGATGGTAGAATGAAAAAAGAAGGTTCTGGTAAGGGGGGTTGGCATAGAAGGTGAATGTCTTGTGAGATGTTTGGAGGAACTTAGGTTTTAACAATAGGGTGAATATCATTGAATACATTGTAAAGGAAGAGACTATGATAAGAATTTTTCTTTCATGAAAGTAAACTCTGGAAGGACCACATGCAAGTTGGAGTGGAAAAGGTAGAGGTTGGGAACAAGAGAAGATACTAGATGGGACTAGGGTGATAGGGAAAAGTAAGTACAGAATGAGTTAACTGTCATTTCAAAAATAGAATAGAGCTTATAATGGCTCTAAAGGGTCACGGAAAAGAAGTTACAAAGGTGATTACTAAAATTGTCTTTTTGGCAAACTGAGAGACTCTCATTGACATTGACTAAGATTACTTGTCGAAGAAGACAGAGAAAAGAGGAGAGAGGAAAGGTCTCTCAAATCATAATATGTCCCAGAAGAAAGGTTTTTTTTTTTTTTTGTGATAGATACAGCATTTAAGACTAAAGGTGTAGTACTAGTGCCACCAGAAGACCTGCCACCAGCTGATACTATTGATGGAATTTGGTAATATGACAGATGCGGTGTATTAGCCATTTGTATTAAGGATTTTGATCCCTATTGAAAAGGTAAGTGATCCTCAAAGAGTCACTGATCCTTGTCTGACATTTACCCATTTTCTCTGACTTCCATTAGCAGTCTGCTGGCATTCTCACACTGATACATACAGAGTCCTTTGCCTTTTCAGTTTCATTATACAAGCATTGAATCACTGTCTGTGCTCTGGGAAGGAGAAAACAAGATTTTTTTTTTGATATTTTAAACTTGTCATGTTTAATCAGAAAGTGATTAGTGCACAGAACTAGGAGTCAAAAAGTTTGCATTCTTGTCCTGGTTCCTTATATTAGATGGTGTCCTTTTTTCCCTCCCTCCCTCTCACTTCTCTCCCTTCTTATTTTTTGACTTGGATTTTGCTTTCCTACTCTGTAAAATGATGGATGGTGATGATGGCTGTGATATTCTGGTGATCTCAGAGGGATCACTATAATGATCAAGAGGTATGGTGGTTATAAAAAGTCAGTGAAACTCTGATGTGTTCCTATTTTCTTATAGCACAGCGTAGTAAATACTATCCAATGGAATTACCCAGTCTGATGTGTAAAATGCTCCACGATACCTGGATAAGACAATCATATTTCCAGCCCAGCCAATTCCATATAACGTAAAAAAGTGATTAAGATAGATCATCCCAAGCACAAGTCCCAGTCAGTCACTTGTGTGGGTCGTGGTCATAGAGAGTTATTGGAACTCTTCAATCATTACTTTGATTATTGAGAGAAGAGGAATAGTTCAAAATTCAAAAATTTGGTATGACTCGAGCACTGAAAATACCAATTTACTTCATCACACTTGGGCATAAGAAATGCCATCTTTTTCTAAATAAAAATTAAATCTCACTCTTAACAGTCATTTGCCAGGATGGGGAGATAGTTGTTATCATTTATCTTTGTTCTTCTCTGCCTCCAGTCATAGATTTTTATCAGGAGAAACTTTCTATAAACATCACCTGGGAGTCTTATTTTGTGGCAGCAAAGAAGAAAAATCTCAACTCCTCAACCCACCTTGATTTCTATTTAGATTCTCAGTGTCCAAGTCCATGTGATTCTTTCAAATATGACAGATTCTGTTATTGCTATATCAAGCTTTGTTGTGGGATATTTTTATTAAGCCTGGATTCTTAGACTTTAGTGTTCTTGGATACCATATCCTCCATTCCCCTTCGAGGTCCTGCATTTTCTGAGAGCCAAAATTGAGCTAGGTATGGATCTTCACTATTTGCAAAATCAGTAGAAACCTCCATGGCCTACTGGGCTTGGAAAGTCTCCTTCCACATGCTCACAATATTTGACCTGTATCTTTCCATGCTTTCTCAATTCAACCTTTGGCATTTTCCATAAAAATATCCCTCACAGGCTCCTTACAAACAATTCTATTCTCTTTTGTTGGGTATATGGTGAAAAGTATGTTTACCCCAACTATACTGCCTTATTAAATCTCTGTTTTGTGCTTCTCATATAGCTTGGCACAGGATAAGTGCTCAGTGGATGGTAGCTCTAACCACCTCAAACTTTACAGTTCTACACTGCTTCATGAGACTAACATCTAGGACATATCACTAGGTCACTGTGATTTCTGGCTCCCAGGTGGGTTCTATCATTAGAGGGATAGAACTGGGGAGGAGGAAGGTTAGGTCCTTTGTTCCCTAGGTTCCTCCATGTAGGCTGATACCATACCGTATGGAAAATCACAGCTCCTGGCCCATGTTTTTTTCTCCTCCTTTGACTTTTTCATGTCTCAGGCATGCTAAAAGCTCCCACTAGTTCTAGCCTCAGAGTATGAGACCAATTCTTGATGCTTTTCTGTAACATGCTCATATCACTGCTAAATAATCTTTCACCTTATTCTTTCTAGTAGAAGCCCGACTTTATTCGAGCATTAGGTACTTGAGTGCTTCATGGGTCACTTCCCTAATGTAGTGGGATGAATGCTGAGGTCCATCATGATCATTTCGTTTCTATGTTTCCAAAAAGCATGAACCTGTGATGATACCTAGCCAATGAATAAAGAGGAATTCTCCTGAGAACATCTTTGAAAATTTTTCTTGTCTTTAAAAAGGGAAACCTTTTAAAAGCTTGTGTTTTTTATCTTTGAATGTTGTAGTGTAATGGTGTATAACTTGCAGAATTATAATATTCGAGAAACTATGATAAAAAACAAGAGAAAATATAGAGAAACATGTTTGTCATTTAGTTGTTGAACTCAAGTCCAGAACTGCCTTTTGCCAAACTTTTGCCATGTGAAATAATTAATTTTCTAGCTTTCAATAACTTAGGTATAGTTTCATGTTATTTGTGGGCAAAAAGTATTAGTTGATTTTTCTCAATCACAATTCATACTTGTCTGCTCTTAGTGCAGAGTATTACTGAGAAATATTACATCACATGTTCACTAGCTGATATATATTTTTCATTTTACTATATATTTTAAAATTAAGACTATTAAATAAGAGAGGTACACTGAAATATCTTTAAGCTAAAGACTTTCAGCAGTATCAATTTCTGTACCATCCAAGTATGGTATGCTGAAATGAGTGTGATTAGAGGTGGGAAATCTAGAGTTTCAACATATATTAAATAGTGGTTCAATTTTCCTTGAGAGAGCAAACAATAACATAGTATCTAAAAGATTAGGTAAAAAAATGTCACCATGCTTTTCTTAGAATTTCCATTTTACTGTGGAAAGGGAGACAGAAAAGAAAAGGCTCTTTGCTTACAGGTTAAGTGAAGAACAGATAATCTGGAAGACTGGGGCAACTCTTACCCATCATTCTAAAAATGACTAATTTACAGTGTCCCAAGTACTTAGGAAATTATCTGGCCTAGTATTAGCATAGCATAATTGTGTATTTAATATATTTGCCACATGCAAAGAGAAGTAGGAGTGGGGAGGGGCACATTTTCATCTCAGACATACATAGGTCAGAGGTAAAGGACTCTCACAGTTGGATTTTCCAGGAAAGACCCTAAATCTAATATGGATTGATTCATTAAGTTCCACCACAGTGACTCAAGTATCACAGAAAGTAAAGGCCGTAAGTCATATGACTCATCACTTCTATAGTTCATTACCAGAAACTCTATCAGTTACCCAGAAAGAACTACAATTTTGTAAGCCCTTTACTTTCCCCAGAGTTGTTTTTGAATTCTTTCTTTCAAGTACATTTTCCCTAAGGAGAAAAAAACAAGGGACAGATAACTGGAAAATTCTGCTATCAACATTTATGTTCTTTTCCTGTCTCCCTTACTTCTTATTTTCAATTTCAAGTGCCAACTCACGTATTGTCCTCTCACGACCCTAGACTGGGGTGGGGGCCAGGAGAGGGGCACACGCTGGCAGTAAGAAATAGCCCTCCTTCCCTTTATGCTTCTGACACAAGATATTTATTGATACCAAAATAAAAACAAAGTACTCACATATTATCCAATTTTTCTGTGTAAATCCGAAAAGACATTCTTATTGACTGGGTTCTATATCAAGTCAGGCAAGTTATCCGCAAACGGGCTAAAGATGATAAACTCTTCGGGGCATCAGTACACCATCCAGCAATCTCACCATTCCCTAGAGCCACAGAGAAATTCATTTACCTCACACAGGTGAGCTTTTCTCTTCCCCAGAGAGCATTTTGTTCATCTTAGCTCAATACAAGATCAGATCCATTGTCAGCAGTAACAATTTGTACCATGTTTTTTTCTATTGGGCTCAAACTTAAAGTATCCCTGGGTGAAAATAAATGACAATAGCTGTATCTCAATTTTCACAAGAGGTGGGAGAGAAAAGAGGGTGAACCTTAGAGAGATTAAGACCTTCACCTAAGTCCCAGGTCCCTCCAATCAGAGATAAAACAGGAAAGTAAACGCGCACTTTGAAAAAACTTGTCCACTTATTTCTGAAAGTCTTCTGTTTGTCGCAGGTAAATGATAATCTTTGCCACACTATAACTCATAGAAAGATAGTGAAGAGCCCCTTGGCATTTGGAAAAAAAAATTATTTTGCTGAATTTTGGGGCGACCTTGGCTGGTTCTTTAATAATGTTAGAGAAGAAGCCAGAGAACATTATTTTTCTATTAAAGCAAAGGTTTCTACATTAACTCTGAACTTCCAGACACCACATAGAGCTGAAGACAGAAGTTGGAGTGACAGTGACATAGAAATGAAATGAATTGAAATTGCCACTGACAATAAAGCAGGAAGCAGTGGTAGGCAGTAAAGGCTTGTCCCTGAAAATTTTACAGCATTGCTGATGCTAGAGGGAACAGTAATTTAAGACAGTTATGGATCTAAAAAAAAAAAGCAAAGAAAAAAAAAGCAATAATGTTGAAGTCAGACTGGGTCTGTATGGGGTGGTTATTATTTGGTTTAAAACTGTGCAGAATGCATTTATGACTTTGGTAAAAGAGAAAGACTGACCTTGATGCAGTGAAAATTTGAAATGGGATTAGAGGTCCTTGTTCTTAGATTGCTGCTAAAGATAGTAAAAGAATGTCCTAGCATTAAACAGGCATATAGGTGTTCTATTCCATTCATTCAGGGCTTAGAATCAGCAGACGTTTGCATTTTAGGGATGTGTATGAAAAGCTCTAAACAGAGAGGGCGGTGCTCTGAGAACACATAGGCATGTCCCTGGCCTCACGGGGAGGTTTGCCATTCTACTTGGGACCAAGGTTTTACACAGGCAACTGGTCATAGAATAAAGAATCAGGATAATCAAGATATCACATTACATTCAGGTCTGGCTCCCCCCATAATGCATTTTCCTAGGCATGTTACCATCCTCTAATTTCAAATTTTGTCAGCTAAAACATGGGATTATAAATATTTAGTTTATAAGATGAAGGGCTGAAATGAGAGAAACTGGGGATGATTTGTTAATATAAAGCAGTAAGTACATCAGTGTTAAAATTTGCTCCCATTCCACTGAACTAATTTAAGGGAAGTAGGCTTTGCACTTCTAAATATAGGTGGATATTTTCACACTGGCATTTGATATCACTTGCCATCAGGAACTAAGTCAAAATTACAAAGGAGGTAAAATTTGAATCTTCCTAATTTCCATGTGAACACCTTGTCTATTCATTTCTTCTTTCCTCCTGCTCTCCAGAGAACAGTGTGGGAACAGAAGCACAATTGAGAGGATAGTAAAGTGAGTAAGGCAGATATAATGATATGTAGGCTCAGTGTCTAGAGTGTACAAAAATCCAAGTATATTATATAGCTTGAGACCTGAAAAAATAATTTTGGTTCCAACTTCAGCTTAGCCCAATTTATACAGTTACAATATAGTGCAGTTATTTTGTGATGAGTGCATATTTTAATATGTTTGATATTATGTCTATTACGTGCCTAGAATTTTAGAAGATCTTAAGAGTCTAGTGGGGATGGCGATGAAAGACTAGTCATAATGAGATCAGCATTTCTGAGTCAAGTTAGTAAGAGAAAATGGGAAAAATTATTCTGCTGGACAAATTATTTCTGTGTGTGTGTGTGCATGCACGTGTGCATGTGGGTGTATGCATGTGTATTTAGTGGGGATAAAATGAGCAGGTATCACTCAGCAGTAGCTAAAGGACATTTTCAAAATTCATTTATTTCTGTCTTTTATTTGAAAGCAATAGGTAAGACATGGGGAGTGACATTCCAGAATTGTGACAGTTTTTGCTCATCAAACTCCCCAACTCCAACTAAGGTCCTAACATATATTTGTGGTCAATAAATATTGAGTGAACAAATGAATGAATGGTCTAAATTAGGGAGTTCCTGGTGGTGGCAGAGCAGGCAGGGAGAGGATGGTGTCAGGGGTCTTGAATCAGATACTGTACAGTGACTGATCTGAAAGTTAGTCTTATTGAGAAGAGACACAAGAGAAACTGAGTTTTTGAGAGACCCTGAATTATAATATCATCATCAGTGACAATATTATGAGTTTATAGCATGCCAAGACTTTCTTTATCACAAGTCATTAATTATCACACTAGTTCTATAATATAGGCACTGTCACCATAGCCATTTTGTAAATAAAAACTTAAGTAAATCAGGTTAGTTAAGCAAACTAAGTAAAGAGACACAGGGCTAGCATGTGGCAAAACTTAAGACTCAAGTTCAGGTTGATTTGACATCAGAATAGAGAGCACTCATGACTACAGTGCTGGAATCCTCAAGGTAGGATATATTGTCTTACATCTTTTAGAATGACTATTGCTAAAAGAAAAAACCCAGCAAGTGTTGGTAACCATATGAGGAAAAGGAAATGTTGTACACTGTTGGGGCAACATTGCTGCAGTCACTTTGGAAAGCAGTATGGAGAGTCCTCAAAAAATTACTAATGGAAATATATGATCCATCTATTCCATGTCTAGTTATTTAATCAAAGAACATAAAAATGTTAATTTAAAAAGATATATGCACCCCTTAGATATCATTGCATATCTAAGATATGGAAACAACTTATGTCCATGCATAGATGAACAGACAAAGAAGGTGTGGTATATATACCTGGAAACAAATAAAAATGAAGATACTAGCTACCAGAACTTAGGGGGCTCAGCTAAAGCAATATTAAGAGGCAAGTATATAGCATACAGACCTAATAAACAAACAAGAAAGTTCTCTATTAAATTATAAACTCATAACTTGGAGAATAAAAAAAGAAGACAAAGTAAAACAGAAAACCAATAGAATTCAGGAAATAATAGAGCATAGATAAATGAAATTTTAAAAGTCTAAAGAATCAAAGTGCCAAAAGCTGGTTCTTTGGAAGAATAAACAAAATAGACAAAACTCTACCTTGCTCCCCAAAGGAAAAAGGGGATAAAATGTTAATAAATAGAATCAGAAATGAAGGTGGAGAAGTTTCAACAGATGCCTCAGAAATTCAGAGAATCCAAAGAGATTACTATAAACATTTGTAAGCTAGTATGTTGAATAACCTAAAAGAGATGGAAAAATTCTTATGCAACCACCTGAACCTGAATCAGGAAGAAATAGTATGTCCTGGACTGGATGGTTTCATTAGTTCAAAGGTCAACTAATATCTGTCCTTAAACTCTTACAAAAATTGAAAAGGAGGGAAAGCTTCCAAACAAATTTTATGAGGCCAATGTTGACTTTATACCAAAACCAGAAAAAGATATCACAATAAAAGCAAACTACAGGTCAATTTTCATGATGAACATAGATGCTAAAATCCTCAACAAAATCTTAGCAAACTTCACATGATATTACATTAAAAGGATCATAAACCATAACCAACTAGGATTTATTTCAGAGATGTAGGAATCATTCAACATCTGAAAAGCAGTCAATGAATTAATTGCATAAAAAAAGAGAAAATCTTATGACCATATCAATAGATGCTGAGAAAGCATTTGATAAGATTCAACAACCAATTATGATTAAAAACCCCATGCCCAGAACAGGGTGGTATTTTTCTCTGATCAGGGTTTCGGGAAGTAGAATTCACTGAAGTATGTGTCATTTTCTTCCTAAAACCTGGCCTGTAGGAGTCTTTAATTTTCTAGTTAAATCTCAAATACATACTCAGCCATCAGTGGTTCATCAGTCAAAATTTAAGTATTCCTATCAGTTACTGCTCCAGCTACTGTTACATTCTCTGAATTGACCCATCTCTCTCTCTTTCTGACTGTTGGTGTGCTCTATGACATTAATTCTCTTATGAGTCTAAGAGGGGTCATAAATTTTTAGATTTCTGGCATTTTTCTTGTCATGATGGTGGGAGTGAGGACTTCTAAGTCATTTTTCATGTTTTAGCTGAAACTTTAAGTCTCATGAGAATGGTTTCGATTTTTAAAAAAGTCAAAATAAAAGTTAAGAGGAATGATACTTTGTTGACTAGTCTATGAATATTGTATGAAATTCAAATTTAGCACCCACAAATAAATTTTTAGTGGAACTATAATACTTATTTTACATCTTGTCTATGGGGGGTTTCTGTGTCACAAAGGTAAACTAGTTGTGATGGAGTCACATGATCTACAAAACCCAGAATATTTCCTATTGGACCCTCCATGAAGAAGTTTTGCCATGGAAAACCTCTGTCTTAGGTAAATAAGAAATAGTGAAGAGAAATGAACAAATAAGTGGAAGAAACCAACAAATGCTGGCAGCATATTACAGGAGCAGGAACAGACTCATGAACCAGGTGGTTTTGACTCCTGGTTTCACCATTTAGTAGTTGAGTGAACTTGGGAAGTTTATGAACTGCACTACCTCCATTTCCTTATACCCAAAATGAGGATAAAATAGTGCCTACTTCTAGAATTGTATGGGTTTAAAATGAGGATTAAATAACCTAGGATTGACAAAGTACTATAAATAGGACCTGTTTGCAGAAAATTAAATAAATAATTAATTCGGTAGCTAAAAAGAGTGGAACTAAGATATTAAAAAAATATTAATTACTAAAAATGGAGGCTGTCGGGCCTCCCTGTTGGTGGAGGGATTAAAGTCTCAGCACTATTAAGATATTACCAGTCAATATGCCCCAAGTTCAATCCCCAGCCAGGGAGCTAACCCATATGGCTCAGCTGACTGCTCCTGTCTCTCAGGCTGCTCCCTCAGCAGTGTATTTCAATGAATCCACCTGTTCTGCTCCCCACTTTGTCTCTGGTGAATCCTCTAACCCCTTCCCCTTATGGCTCCCCCCAACCCGCACCTCTGGCCTGTACTCCAGTTCTTGTATGCACAAATAAAAAAAAAATCTTTAAAAAAAAGTGGAGACTGTCACTAAAGTCAAAATAACCTGATACCTAACAGTATTTGGGTGAAGCTAGACATTTTGGATAATTTTAAATATACTGTCATAGAAATGGCCAGTTAGTTATCTACAAAGAATTTGTGCTCAGACTTTTTAAATATAAAGTTGAAGCTGGGAGAAATGGTTGCCCACTGAGGACTATACTTCTAAGCACCCTTTCTTACCAAGGGCGATTATTTGGTCTATTCCTTCCAGTGGAGTATGGAAGGTAATGATGTTTGTCATTCAAGGACCATGATTCTTAAAAAGGGAGTGCTTTGGATGAAAAGCTCCTTGGTCACAGGGAGAATGAAGTCAAAGAGGATAAAGACTCCTGAATTAACACAGAGAGGAAAGCCACTTGCTGACAATGATCCCTGCTTTGGGCGGATACCAGTCTAAGAAATATGCTCACATTGGACTAAGCCACTGAAATATGACTCTTTACAAAAGCTGGTATCACCCTCTCTAAACATATACATTTACAACTTTCTATCTCCTGATGCAGGGGAAATGGAATATGCAGTGCCTGATTGATTCAAAGCAAGCAGGAACAGAAGAAAGAAAAAGCAGCAAAGAACAATAGGGTAAATACAAAGCATCGCATGGTAGAACTAACCAAAAATGTACTAGCGATCACAATAAATGTCAATTGACTAAATATGCAACTAAAAGTATAACACTCTAGTTCTAAAAATAAATAATACCAGAGGGGCCTTCCTGGTGGCCTAGGGGTTAAGTCTCAGCGCTATCACCTCTACGGCCTGAGTTTGATCCCTGGCCCAGGAGTTAGGCCTCATGGCATAGTAGATCTCTCCTGTCTTGCCTGCTACTCCCCTTAACAGTGTATTTCAGTAGATCTGGCTGTTCTGCTCCCCAATTTGTCTCTGAAGAATGCTATCACCCTTTGCATCTCTGGTCGACACCTCAGTTCTTGTATGCATAAAATAAATAAAAAATTATATATAAATACTAATAGACAATAGAGTGAACATTGCTGAAAATTTATATCCTAATGGCTAGGGAATTTAGGCAGCAGCCCTTCCATCTGCCTGTGACTATGCAGTGTTCCTCTTCTCCAATCTTCCTCTGCAAAGCAGCAGAGGCAGCTTGCCCCAAAGGGTGCCACCTAGGAGTATGCAGGCTTCTCTTCTAGCAAACCTGACCTTTCAGGGGCAGCTCTTACTGCCCGCTTGTGTCTATGTAAGTGTCCTTTATTCTTCTCTCCCTTTTTATAATAAAACTAACCTTTGGGCATTTGTAAAAAATGTAGGGAATGCAGATATAGCATTACTTAAAATAAGATTAACATACTGATTACTTATAAAGTTTAAAAGTGGATGTTATGTTTCCAACTTAAAGGAGTTAGAAAAATAACAGAATAAACTCAAAGTAAGTATGGAGTAGAATAAAAACTATGAGGAGAAATTCATTCAATAGAAAAAAAAAGATCTGCACAGTGAAATACTCACCTTTTAAAAAGTTTAATAAAATAGACAACCCCCTGGCAAGATTGAGCAAGTTAAAAAAAGGAGAAAACTCATTAAAAGAGTATTGGCAGTCAAAACAGTACCAGAACTCCAGAAAAGAGATAATTCCAAAAAAAGAGATATCATAATCAATTTAAAATCATTAAATTTGAAAACAGAAAATAACATTTTCACTTTCTAGAGAAATATAACTAGTCAATATTGATTCAGGAAGGTATATAAAAAAACTTGACTAATTTTTAATGATTAAAAAAATACAATAGTTAAAATCTAAGCACTTTTCCATCAAAAACAGATCTTTGAGCCAGCCAAATAAGCAAAATCCCAAAGTCCCAAAAGTTTCCCCCTTTCTATGAAACTTAATAAAATCATTATGAAATAAATGGAAATGTAAAAGATGAAATTACCAAGATAATTTTGAAGAAGTACATTATAAGGAGAACTTGGCCAGAGATAAGGCATTAAAAGGATGGGGCTGGTAAAAGTACTGTGGATATGAAAGACAATTCTGTATCTGAAATACACCCTCGGTCTATGAGAACAGATGGCTGTTTCTTCCATGATATAAAATTATAGTCAGCCACTAACAAGAAGTGGGCCAGTGTGTTGGGAAATGGTGTCATGTCAACTTGTTTGTGTCAGGTTAGCCACTTGGTGTGGTGGGACAGTGTCCTTTATGTGGGGAAATTCATGTTACTGAACACCTGAATAGCTGTACCCTGACCTCACAGATACTCTGTATACATGTCACTTAGCAGCGTTGGGTTGATTGGGAAAAGGATGATTGATAGCCACAGGGAAGAACGCCTTGTCCACTTAATGACTGAAAGCAGTATTTACATTGGCTATGTTCCTGTGGGCATTTATGTGAGAAAAATATTTTCACAATTGGTATTCTTCCTAAAATATTCTGTATGAACCTCTCATAAACCGTCACCATTACAATTTTACTCTTTGCATGTTACTTTCCACTTAGATAACCTGTGTGTCATCAGTCATAAATCAAGATAGATTTGCACCTAAGGTTATCTTTCTTCTCTGCAGAGTGGGTGATCAGATGCATTACCTTGATTTTTGGCCACAGAAAAATCAGTGAGCGTTTTCCTCACTACCGTCCTTCTAGTCTACCCCAGAGTTGGACAATGAAAGTAACTATCAATTGTAGTTTAAATCAGCGCTCTAAGTAGGTCTCTCTGTCAAACAATCTTTCTTTTCATTCCCCAATTGATTGGCCATGAAGAAGTCCCTGTGTGGGTTGTAGGTGAGTTGGTGAAGCTGTAGGAGCAAGCACCTTTGGAATCTGAGCCACCAACCAGTGAAATTAACTTGTGTCTTCCAGATCTATTTGGGGCACCAAAAATTAACATTTTTTTATAACGTATTATTTTAGTGCAATTCTAAGTTGATAGTTTAATGAATCAGAAAACATCTGATATATAGATTACTAGTCACTAGGATGCACACATAAAATTTCAGGGTATGCCAGGGTCCAACATCAAGTTCATAGTTCCGTTTCAAAAGAAGACCTTTGGTTGGGACAAGACACTTGACTTTGCAGCCAAATCTTTGCTATACAAGATGTGATACGCATTGGGTTTACCCAAGGCTCCATCTGTCTCCCATAGACACTTCCAATGTCATTTGTTCCAAAAGGTCATACTGTCAATGAAAAGGGCAATTCACACATAGAATAAAAGAGGGTCTCATAGTATATAAAATATGGCTTACACTGCTTTTCAAAAAAAGAACTGAGTAAGAATTGTGCTTTTTTCCTCAGGGCAGTCCATACAATATATAGCAACATATCTTTCATTATGGAGAAGTACAGAGTAGGGGCCTCCCTTGTGATGCAGGGGGTTGAGCGCCACACTGTGGGGCTTTGCAGCCACTGTAGCATGAGTTCGATACCTTGCCAGGGAGGGGATCTACATGGCACAGCAGACCTCTCCTGTCTTGCCACTGTTCCCCTCAGCAGTGTATTTCAGTCCATCTGCCTGTTCTGCTCCCCATTCTGTCTCTGGTGAATCCCTTCATCACCCCGTGCCTCTGGCCTGAACCCTGTTCTTGTATGCATAAATAAATAAATCCTTAAAAAAAAAGTACAGAGTAGCTATAATGACAATCCTTGGATTACAGGCTCTTCAGAACATGGTGTGGTCCTGAATTTTCATAGGACTTGTTTCTTGCTTCCTGGCAGGTAAATGTCTCCAAAAGGCATCTACAGTGCTTGCCACTTTGTGTTCATTAGATCCAGTTAGCATAATTTCACAAATGTAAGGGACCAGAGTCATGTTCAATGGAATATGAAGATAATCAAGGGGTCACAATATTATATTATGATAGCACAGGAAAGTTCACCTAACCCTGAGGCAAATTCATAAAAGTATACTGTCATACCTGTAAAGGAAAACTGCTTCTGATTATCTTTGCTGAAAGATGTTTAAAAAAAAAAAAAAACCAGCAGGTCAATCAGGTCAATTGCAGCATGCCTGCTGCCAGGGGCTGGGTTGATTTGCTCCATTAAAGATATCACATCCAGAAATGCACCTGTGATTGGTATCTCTACCTGATTAAGTCTGTGATAATCTGCTTTCATTTTCCACGACCCATTTGATTTGTGAACTAGACATACAGCTATAAAATATTGGGATATTATAGGAATATTTAAAGTCTTTGATGGTTTTACTAACCTCTACAGTGACTCTGGAAATGCAAAATTGCTTTTGGTTTACTTTTCTTGACAGGTGTGGGAAGTGCCATTGAGTTTTCATTTGTCATTTTCTATTGTAATATAATTCACTCTGGGTTCTAATACTTCTCCACTAGTACCATGATTTTAGCACATGGTATTTAAATACTTCTCTGTACTGCCATTCTACAACCCTTATAACTAAGCTAATTTGCAGCCATGTCTCCTTTCCACTCTAGAACATGACAGACTCTTCACAGTTATCATTAGAATTTTATGATTTTTGGCCCTTATTTTTTGATTAGAAATTCATGATCTTCACTCCCCATCTCCCACCCCAAGGTATATTCTGTATGTGGAGGGTAGGGTCATCTGAAGCACCCAGCCAATCATAATCATTACAATCACTGTCACAATCATCAAGTGACATGGCCATTTGCTCTCCCAATGTCTGCTACCCTTCCTCCCATGTCATCATTGAAGTATCTGAGGACTAGTAACAGGAGGCTGTTACTACTCCTAGTTCTGAGAGGGCAATGAGAAGTAGTAGTTCTAGAACTACAAAGGTTAGTTGGCTAGAGTAGGGTAACTAGTAAGACTATAGCTTTTAAATACAGGGACACCACCACCCATAATGACATAACAGAGAGAAGATTAAGAAAATAAATACCCAAATTCATCCTCTTGCATCTCTTCAGAGTGTCTCCCAGTGGCCAACCAAGCCAGAAGCTAGAGAAGGGATCTCACTAATCAAGCTTCAAGGATCAGCCTTCCGCTACACAGAGCATGGAATAGAAGGGTAAACTCGATAGAGCAAAGATATTATTGCTTCTCAATTTGCTAATTCATCTGCTTCGTAGCTCAGTTGTTATTTTCCCAAAGTTCTAAATGCAATATTATGAATCAACTGTCTTCACTCAAGCATACTGTGATTTATCTTTAAGTGTTATTATAATATATAATTATACATATAGTAGATGGAGCTACAGGTTGATTTACATAATGGCTTATATTTTTATTTTTCCTTTTTTTACATTTTGATTGAAAAGACTACCTTATGCATAGCAGATCCTTATTAAATGATTGTTGAAAAAAATGAATGAAATATTTAGACCTATATAAGTTGATCTGTGGTCTTAACCGCCATAGATAATACTATCTCTTTTGGAAAAAGCGTTCTCAAATGTGAAATTTATGTAATGGAACGATAATAAATCACATCAATCTGCACACCTAGCTTTACCTCTCTTATTGTAGCTAAAAATATTTTATAACAATTTCTACTCCCTCATTTGTTTCTTAGTTCTACTAAGTATTTTGATGTGCTTTTTTCTTTTAACCACTGAATCTAGACAAGTATTTATATAATGGTTTGGTTTTTAGAGAATTAATGAACTTCTCTGAAGGAAGGAAAAAATGTTTCTGGAAGTTTGAGATACTTTATACAGCTCATTGACTCATAGGGAACTCAAGACAGAAATTCATAAGGGTGAAGATAATAAATAATATTGTATATGCAGAGGATACTGAATGCTTTACATATATATGTTGCCCAGTTATATTTAGGACTATAACAAAGTAGATAATTATACCCCCATTTTACAAATTGTAAAATAGAGGATCAGAAGAGTTGAATGATAGCAGTTCTTTAGAGAACTGAAAATTTTATTTAGAAATTCATTCTTTTTCTCCCTTTGGGCATAGACTTACCAAGGTACATACCATCTGTCAGCATATATACATTTTTTTAAGATTCATTTATTCATTCATACAAAAAATGGGGTGCAGGGAAGAGGTGCAGGGGTGTGTGTGTGTGAGAGGATTCACCAGAGACAAGGTGGGTACAGAACAGGTGGACTGATTGAAAAGAACTACTGAGGGGAGCAGTGGGCGAGATAGGAGAGGTATGCTGTGCCATGTGGGTCAGCTTCCTGGCAGGGGATTGTACTCATGCTGCAGTGGCTGTGGATAGCTTCATAGTGCTGAGATTTAGTCCCTTGTGACACCAGGGAGGCCCCATATATATTTTTGAAAGCCAAGTATAGATATATTTTCAAAATAAATATTTTTCAGCTTTATTTAGCTGCACTATGAGAAAACTGATTCTGTCTAGGTGATACTTTATCAAACAGAAAAATATATTATTTAAGAGGGAAAGATGAGTCACAAGAACCTACTTAGTTGGATCTATCTGGGAGCCAAATAATTTAGCAGGTATGAAATTTAAAGGTTGTCTGGTCACATTATTTTAGATTTAAAAAATTATTATAATTGTAACATTTCAATGTTAGTTGACACCAATGTTGAAACTATCTTTTTTAATGGCAGTTATCCAGTGAGTGAAACTGTATTAGAGAATGATATCAGTATCTTTTGTCACATCAATTTCATGAAGAACTAACTTGACATGGTTTCCGTTGACATGGTTCTGACATATTTCAAAAAGATTAAGTGTGTTATTGTCCTGCTACAGAGCCATGAGGAGGTCCATCTGGTCAAGCTTTGCCAATGATGAATCATTTTATAAAGGTAATTTAATGGTCACAGAACTTCATATGTGTGATTAGTACCTGCAGACAACATCTAAGGTAATAAAATTCAATAAGAGAATAAGATGTGACAAAAAACAAGCTCTGTGTAAAATCCCACGATTAAATGTTACTTCAATGGTTTAAAACATTGACAAGATGAGTTTCAACTACAAGTAAAGAAGTCCTTTAGCACTAAAGCATTGCTCTAAAAGTCAGAAAATTTTTTCTGTAAAGAACTTGGCAGGCCGTATGTTTTCTGTCACAACTATTCAACTCTGTCATTTAGCACAAAAAAATCACAGATAATTTGTAAATAAAGAAGAGTGATTGTATCTCGATATAAATCTTTGTATAAACACTGGAATTTGAGTTCCATATCACTTTTAGTGCCAAATATTTTTTGAGTTTTTTTTTGTTCCAACTATCTAAAAAACACAAACATTATTCTTAGCTCATGGATGATACTGTTTGGCCAGAGATTAGATTTTTCTTATGGACCAAAGTTTGCTGACCTCCTGACTTAAACAACCATATTGGATATATTTTTTCTTCTTTAAATGAAATTAGTCTACAGGTCTGGGAAAACCAGCTAAATATCCACCACTGATTTTTGTGCTGTATCTTCTATATTATTGCCAGAAGCAGTTGCCCCATCAAGACTTTAACCCTTCTCTCCCCCCACTCCACTCCTGATCTATTTGGAGCTACATGATTGGTTTTCATCAAAAGAATGTAAGTGGGCATGAGGTACGTCATCACTTCTAGGCCAAGGCACTTAATTCATAATTGTGACCTTTCCATACACAGATCTCCTTCTGCAGACATGAGCAGATTTTAAGACCATAGGAAATGGCAATCACACAATGGAAGGAGGCTGAAATCTAGAATGATTACATGGGGAACGACACCTACAGATTAAGAGGCCTACACTGAAATAATAGGTGAAGGGGAAAAAATACTTTCATTGTTTTATACCATGAAATAATAGGGTTGGTTTATGATAGCCACTGTCATTATATTAACTAGTAGTACACCAGTAATAGTTGTACTCTGTACCTCAAGTGTAGAAATGTTTACTGAGAATGAAAGTTGTTTTTGATAGGGTGGGTGTTATAGTGGGAGAATGCAGGAGCTTTTAGTTCTACAGTCTTCCTATGCCATCTAAAAACAGATAAGGGGCCTCTCTGGTGGCGCAGTGGGTTGAGCACCTCACTGTGAAGCATCTGTGGCACAGCATCGAGTTCGATCCTCGGCCAGGGAGGGGACCCACATGGCACAGCAGACCTCTCCTACCTCACCTGCTGCTCCCCTCAGCAGCGTATTTCAGTCCATCTGCCTGTTCTGCTCCCCAATCTGTCTCTGGTGAATCCCCTCATCACCCTGTGCCTCTGACCTGTACTCTGGCTCTTGTATGCACAAATAAATAAAAATATTAAAAAAATAAAAATAAAAACAGTAAGACAAAAGAAAGGGATGGCTGGTGTGGGAGAGGTACACATGATAAGGCGTAAAGTGAACAGTGTTGGTACAGGAGGTGAAGTGTCTGCTTAACCTGTGGATGCTTAGGAATAATTAGTTTGCTTATTTGGAACAGATCTGATCCATTATGTCTTTGGGGTGAAGACTAATTTTAAAGGTTCAAAGGTAACTTATTCCCTACCAAAGGAGGCTAACGGTTAAGTCCTGCAAGTCCTTGATGACTAAGGTGGAGCGGGACTCACTGTCACTTGTTCTTTGCTGCCACACATTTAATATTTATTTCACTATTTTGATTCATTTACAATAGGCATTAGTATTTCTTTTACTCTCTTTAAATGATTCTGATAAAAATAAAATATTATTACCTGTCATATAGGTTCCTTGCTATGAACTCTAGGAATTCAAAGTGTGAAATAGCAATCTATTAAAAATAAATAAGAAGCATGCTTATTCACTAGCAACTAATCCAAAGGAACAATGGAGTCAAGATATGCATACTATTAGATATAGACTATGCAGAAAATTCACCCCCTCTACTTTTAGTATCAGGAAACTTACAAGTTATTCTACTAAAACATCAGCACCTGAATGTTAGGCCCATTTTTCTGAGAGTGTGTAATAGATGGGCTTAGTGGTATATGAAGGAAATTACTGCTCTTTTCATTTATTCTGTTAATCTTCAGTGGCAATTTGTGAATGTGGCAATCTTCTTTTGCTTTTTTAGCAGGTGTTTGGATGAAGCCCAATTCAAATCAACAAATTCAAATGTTATTTTTAATATTATTATTGTAAATATATGTGCATATAAATATCTAATTATGTATCTTATCAATTCATAAGTTTCAAAAATGTGGTTGCTAAAAATTTTACAAAGTATTATAAAATGTCAACAAATAAAATATTAGTCACATAGTTATAGATAATAGCAAGATGAAGTAAAGTTCAGATGTAAATAAATCTTAATGCAAAAGGCTAACTTTATATTACCTCAAGATTCAGCTGCTCAGTTTTAGTAGCTGTATATTTTATAAGCACTAATTGGTAGTACTTAGACATACCAATGAAATTGCAATTTTATTCATAGATATAAAATGGATCATTCATTTATTCATCATGGAATTATTCAGCTCTAACATATGAATGGCAACAACATATTAGGTATTTAATCAGGAAAGATGAGAGTTGAATTTACAACAAAGGCACACAAAATCTCATTTTTTGAGAAAATTTCACAAATTCAACATTGATAAAACATCACGAACAAGTGCAAGGTAATATAATTAATAAACATTTACACAGAAGCACAGACCCATTAGCAATAATAACTGTTAAGAAGGGCCTAGAAACTTTGCCTAACACTTGCCTCATTTAACACTTGAGAGTCTCTGTCAGGTAATGTCCTCTCCATTGTATTTCTGAGTAAACTAAGCACCAAAGCACTAAGTAGGTAAGCAGGTCTGTGTTACACACAGTTGTTGGTCTCTGACTAATCCCGAAACTTCCAGACTTCCACTTCCACATAGAACTTTGCTCCTTAGTAGGTTGTGCTGCGTCCTGATATAACACAGCATATCAGAGCGAAAATGACACAGGAGAGTCCTGAGGAAAATGGATGGCAAACTAGGATTAAGCTGTTCTTTGTTTCTAAGATCAAAGTAATCTTTCTGGAAGAGATGGTCTTTGAACTGCACTTAGAGGAAAAGTATAGGTGTAGATAGAAGTTGATGGTGAAGAAAGGCATTCTAAGAGGGGCCACCATATGAGATAGGTGTTAAGCAGTATGAAAAGTAGAAAGGTAAAACCAGGACCTGCAGTTAATGTCAGTTCCTAGAGGACAAGGCCAAGATTCGAGAGGCGCTTGGGGCAAGTGAAGACAGACAGAGGGGTAGATGAATGTTTGGAGAGAACCCTTCTGGATGAGCACAGGGTGAGGTGTGGAGGATAGTAGCTGTGTAATAAGAACTGTATGAGGCTGCAGCTCAGGGTGAGGGCCAGTAATCAGAAACTAGCAATCAGTAATGGATTATTTTCCTGGGCCAGATGGAGGAAGAGAACCCTTAATGCATGTTACTAAGTTTTTCACAGGAAATCATAAATTGAATATAAAAAGAATATAAAGAACAAAAAATAGAAGAAATTTGTATCTAGCACTATTGGTCTTAAACATGATGCTAAGAGATGCTAAGACGGTATATTATGATAGTTTTATTATTTACACTTCACACCACACCATTAACCTATATATTGTCATTTGGAATGAAAGAAATGAACCTCAGAATGCTTAAAGGAAGGACTTTTATTGCCCTTCAGTGTCGAGGTCTGGACAAACACTTGTCTGCATGCCACAGCCTGTATTTTCCCCTAACCAACATGTCTTCAGCAAGGAATATTAGCAAGTGATCTTCTGAGCACTACAGCATATACCAAAGTGAGGTTAAGTTGTAAGAAAATTAAAAGCACAGAGGTAAATAATAGCCCAAGAGCCAAGCTCCTGACCTCAGAGGATATGCAAACTAATCACATAACAGAAAGTTACCACAAGTTCTGTTTTGTATTTCTGTCACCAAATACTTGGTCACAGCCTTTGTTGTTTAGTTGGAGATGATTAATGCATATTGTGTCACCAAATCATCAAATATTTCTACATTCAGTCTTTCACATTTTTTTTTATGAAATGCAGTTTCATATCTGTTTTGGTACTTGGTGATGTTTTTCATTAAAGATCATTCATAATTGTTCATCTCAAGTTCAGAGTAAGGAAACTTGAAAATTCATGTGTCTTGTGGTTTGTTAACAGTCTGTAAAAAAGGACAAATTTTCTTCAAACACAAATTCTTTTAGCTTTCACTTCCATACACCTGTTTCAGAAAACTGAGGTCTTGTCTCTTTAAAAACTTGAAAGTTTGCCATAAAAATATAGTTATGGAATTTTAAAACAATATCTGATAAAAATATAAAGAAGAAAATATACAAGAAGACATTGTAATATGACAGTAATTTCCTACCAAAATTTGTTAGCTCTTTAGTATATTGGGTATTGCATTAAAAGAAAAAAAATCAATTTTTCTCCCATATGTAATTTTAAAATGAAAATATAGACTTCCTTCTGTTTAGTTGGCAATATTTGTTACACCTTAAGTATCTTCAAACTCTATGTTTGAAATGTAACATCATTTTACGACTAAAGGACGTTAAGTTTTTAAGTGCGCAGAGCAAGCAGAGTTTTCAAAATATACCACTGACTTATGTGTGCATTTATACACACACACCTGGTATATCCATTCAGAGGTGGTTGAATTCCAAAGATATGGCCAGGGCCTCCCTGGTGACCTAGGGTTTAAGTCTCAGCACTACTACCTTGAAGGCCCATTGCCACGGCCTGAGTTCAATCCCTGGCCAGGGAGTTAACCCAGATGGTGCAGCAGACCTCTCCAGTTTCGCCAGCTGTTCCCCCTCAGCAGTGTGTTTCAGTAGATCTGCTTGCTCTGCTCCCCACTCTGTCTCTGATGAATCCTCTCACCCCCCCCCCACTTCTGGCCTACACTGAAGATATAAATAAATCTTTAAAAAATATATTAACAGAGGAGGTGACTAGATAAAATTGAAGTCCTTTAGTAACAATTCCATTACCTCCTTTCCCATTAAAAACCCTACCCTCTCTATAATTCTCTTTCTTTCTCTTTATTACCAAACTTCTTAAAGAGGACCACACACTTACTATGCCCACTGCCTTAGCCTAATAAAACCACTGTATCTCATGTCCCAGACACTTTTATGGTTTCTAAATCATATGATAATTTTTTTCCCCTGATACATTTAACCAATAGTTCCCTTCTGAAACACCTTCCTCTATATATGTATCTATGCTATCACTTTCTCAGACATTACTATTGCCTCTGGCTTCTTAGTCTTCTTTTAATTTTGACTTTGACTTCTCATGCTACAAAATATTGAAGCTCTCCAGTATGCCTTTAGCCTTCTGCTACACTCTACCTGATTTGTGCATCAGTTCAGTCACAATTTATATAACATCTCAAATGAATATTCCTGTTCCATGACCACTCAACTGTGACCCACAGTCAGATGACAGATAACTGACCTATAGTTAGCTAATTACTAGACATCTCTACCTAGTGGTTCTACTGCAATTTCAAAGACAGACACTCTGACCAAAATGCTCCCAAGTAACTTTTTTTAATCATCAATTTTCCATCATTGTCATGTACAAACTCTTCATGTGGTGATAATTAATGGCCTCGAGAGAGTTAATTTCCATCTTTAAATATCAGTTTCCCTGCAAATAAATGAAAATAGTAATTTCTACAAGTTTTTGTAAGGATTCAAAATCATCTGTTTATATAATCCACAATAACAGATGCTTACTATATAGTAGTCATAACTGAATGACAAAAATATTAATACTGTTTTCATTTTATAACAGAAAACTGAAGACAAAAATGAGGTGAAGTAAATTGCCCAGCGTTAACTAGTCAACTTGTGAACAAGCAGGATTTGAATGAAACCTAGTTCTAAACCTGTTCTCTTAATTTCTGCACTTCCCTGCCATCTGGGGTAGTGTGATATCATGTATAAAGTATTTGGAATGATCCTTAGCACTTGGAAGATGTATCAAAATCACAGGAATGGGGAGGAGGAGTTTACATGTTCTGGAAAACTGCATTTAAGAAAGCTCCCTAGTGAACCTAATATTCAACCTGGGTTAAGAGCCAGCATCACAGTCTCTCAAAAATGTTTGTTCCTTTCATCCAAATGAAAATAATTGAATCAATTTGACCCTGTGAGCACTTTCACAAATGCTATAGTCATTAAATCCAAAGTACCTTTTAGGAAGACTCTGTTAGAAATTCATTTTTTTGGAAATGACAATAGAGGAGCATAATAAAGACACACACATAACATTTAAAGTCCTCGGTATTCATATAGCTAGAGGCATTTAAGCATGCATTGTGTTTTCATCTGTATCACATGATTTTATCCTTAGGAACAAAAGCCTTAAAAATATTAAGCTTGATTATAACCCAGAGAAATCACTTTCTTAAGATCATTAGGTTGCTGGGTAGATAATCTAACTGACCTTAAAAGATGCTCCATTTTACTGTCCCCATCTACCAACACACACACTTTCTCTCCTAGCTACCAGCATTTCTTTCAGTTGTCTCTCATCTGATAAGATTAGGAGAGCTCATACTTCAGCATATATGTGCAGAAAAACAGACCAAAGACACACAAGAGATAGCAGTAGGACTGTCAAAGAATAACAGGATTTATTCTATCAGTGTGTGTGGACACATGCACGTGTGTGTGTACACGTGTGCATGTATATGTGCTAGATGTATCTATCCCCACTTTGCGTATAAAATTTATTATTCAAATATATCCAGATTATTGTAATTATTGTTTATAAATAGAAGATATTATGCTTCCTAACAAGCAGAAAAATAATTACTTGCAAATGTTTGGAGTGGTTCATTGAAATAAAGAAATGGGCATGATGTCGGACCCAAATAGAACAGGAACTGGGGAAATGATCTGGTTGACAGTTCATCAGCAGGTCAGAGGATGAACCTCTCCAGCCTTTCCTTCTAGCCTATCACTGTTTGATCAGACTTCAAATGTCTCAAGAGGGAACCACATTGGAGTAACTTACTTATTGGTAGTTGTGCCAAGAGTGCACAGTGGATCAGAGGTGAGTTTTCCAAAGGAAACCTTGGGATTCTGCTATACATAAAATGAGAATGTTTGAGGGACATGATTTTATCCTTAGGAACAAAAGCCTTAAAAATATTAAGCTTGAATATAACCCAGAAAAATCACTTTCAAAGATCATCAGGTTGCTGGGTAGATAATCTGACCTTAAAAGATGCTTCATTTTTCCTGTCCCCATTTACCAACACACATACTTTCTCTCCTAGCTACCAGCACTTCTTTCAGTTGTCTCTCATCTGATAAGATTAGGAGAGCTCATACTTCAGCATATATGTGCAGAAAAACAGACCAAGGACACACAAGAGAAAGCAGTAGGCTAGCTACCAGCACTTCTTTCAGTCCCCTCTCATTTTACTGCTAGTTAAATTTATAATAAAGATCACCAATGTAAAACTGTATTATATGAAAAAAACCTGGAAACAATCCAAATGCCCCAAAATATATGAATGGGTCAAGAAGATGTAGTATATATACACAATGGAATACTATTCAGCAATAAAAAAGATAAACTAATTCCATTCACAGCAACATGCATAGCCCTAGAGGGAATTATGTTCAGTGAAGTAAGTCAGAAGGAAAAAGAAACATATTGGATGGTTTCACTAATAGGAGGAATATAGGGGAACCAAATAAGGCATCAAGGGAAAAAATAAAAACAACACAACACAAAACAAAACAAACAGATAATTATAAATCAGAGACATCCTTCAGGGGAAGAGGAGGGAGAGAGATCAAAAAGAGGGAGGGAGAAGCATAGAGCACGGGTGAATTGGTGGTGTAAATTCTGTGGGGACTACACTTGATAAAAGAAAGCAAATATTGTTTAAAAATGAACAATGATGTAAAATATAAATAAATTTAAAAATGTATTATATGCTTTTATTCACCATTTAATGTCTCCTAATTAAGATTTGCATGTCTTTACTGAATTATCTCTAAAAAGCTTTTATAGGATTTTACTTTCTGTGTCAGAAATATCTTTATCATTTTCTCCTTTACAGATAATTCCATTTAGTTTTAAATTTTCCTAAGTGGTCTTTTAAAGAAATATTTGAGGTGACATCAGTGTATACCGCTGTATCTGACACAGAGGTATAGTTTTGCACCTCTTTAAAGAGATGAGTGACTCTTTTTTTAACTGAATACTTGGAGACAACTGTAGATTTATTCAATGGTCTTATTTTTTTAAAAAAATATTTATTTATTATTTATATATATTTGACATTAACTGTGGTCCCCATGGATTTCCCACCACCATTTCACCAGTGCACCATCACCTCAGTCCTTTGTGCTCTTTCTGCCCTCAACCCATTCCCTCTTGCTCCCCACCAAGTGTCCCTGATTTGTCCTTGTTTTTTAAAAAATTATTATTATTGTTATTATTCTTTTCATTGGCCGCTTATTTGCTTCCCTTTTATTCCTCCTAGAGAGGAAACCATCCAGTATTTTTCTTTTGCCTTCTGACTTATTTCACTGGGCATAATCCCTTCTAACTCAATCCATGTTTCTATGACTGACTCTAGCTTATCTTTTTTGATTGCTGAATAGTATTCCATTGTGTTTATGTACCACATCTTCTTGATCAATCATCTATTTTGGGGCATGTAGGTTGTTTCCAGGTTTTACATACTGTAAATAGTGCTGCAATAAACATATGAGTGCAGGTATTCTTTTAAATCAGTGTTTAAAGCAAGACCCCACCAATTAGGAGAAAATCTTTGTACACAACACTACTGACAAGGATATTATCACAAAGATCTACAAAGAACTGACCAGACTAAACAAAAATGAAACAATCCAGTCAAAAAATGGGCAGAAGAGCCTTAATTTCTCCAAAGAGGAAATGCAAATGACCAACAGGTATATGAAAAAATTCTCAACATCTGTTGTAATCAGAGAAATGCAAATCAAAACCACTATGAGATACCACCTCACATCAGTGAGAATGGCACAAATCAAAGATATTAGCAACAACAAATGTTGGCAAGGATGCGGAGAAAAAGGAATTCTATTACACTGCTGGTGGGAATGCAAACTGGCCCAACCATTATGGAAAGCAGTGTGGTGGTTCCTCAAACTACTAAAAATGGAATTCCCATATGATCCAGCAATCCCACTCCTAGGAAAATACTCAATTTAACATTGCTGTGTTTCAGGAGATAGGGAGGCCCAAGGAGATGGAGAATAAGGAGATGGGCATGGAGAAGTCAGAATACAATTAACATTGGTGGATTAAGTTCACTATCTTAGAGCATACAGTTCACGGTGCCCCAAAGCAGTTACCATGGAAACATCAAACATCACTGATCATAGATCACTTATAACAGTTATAAAAGCAATGAAAATTTTGAAAGATTATGAAAAATTCCAAAATGATGCAGAGATATGAAATGAATATGTTATTGGGGAAAGAGTGCCAACAGAGTTGCTTGACTGAATTGCCACCCACCTCCAATTTATAAAAAACATAATATCTGAAAAGTACATAAAAGCAAAACATGGTAAAGTAAGGTCTACTTGCATAGGTTCTACTTTCTAGTAAAAGAATAACCTTGGCAGTGAGTCAATTTTATGTCAGATACTGCCTCTCTTTTGTCTTCATCTAAGAAATCTGTCTTACATGTTTTCTTCATTTCAAATATCTGTGAGAAAGGAAAACAGATCAATTATAACTGATTATAATTTTTTATTAGGTGAGCCTCAAAGCTTATGTGACTTAAAGGAAAAATGTCAAAAGGTGATCAAGAGAATTAAAACCAAGACCATTGGTGTTGGGTTTCTCGGGAAGATAATGAGACATGGAATGGATGGATTTTTCTTCTTTGGACTGAGTATCTGATCTGCATTTCTTTGGACAGATTGGTTTAAAGAGAGGACTTAGCACAAATCTCAATCTCATGGACACCTCTTTCTTTTTATTTTATTGTACCTCTATGAGAGAATGAATATTAATGGACCTATTATGGTAATGATTTTACAATGTATCTAAATCAACCATCATGATGTATGCCTTAAACCTACACAGTGATGTGTGCCAATTATTTCTCAAAACCAGAAAAAGCCCAATCTCTGCTTTTAAGGGGCTAACATATTAAAATGGATATGGAAGTTCTACAGATCCAATTCTAATTTGTGATTGTTAAGCTTCCCCTGACATGGGTTTCTCAAAACAAATTTCTATCTCATTTCATTGAATAAATCAATCTATGTAAACAAAATTAATTTTTATAATTATTCATTGCTGCAATGAATATACATTCTATGTGTAAGTATCTTAAAATTGGGGAATAAACAAAGATGAGGGAGGCATTTCACTCCATCAGAAAATGTACAATTTAGTAAGGTGCATAGCAGAGTATTTAACAATGGTGCCATCCTGTTAGTTTACTAACAATATTTAAAACTTACATAATGCTTACTGTGTGTTTTATATTTAGTATAACATTGACTATTTAAACAACACCATGACTTAACTACAAATATCATATACAGCTTATAAATGAGAAAACTGAGGCTAAAGGAAGTTAGATAACTTGTTCAAGTTCAAGGTGGAGATTGATTCAAGTGGCTCTAGATTCTATCATATTAACCACCACATTCACAGGAATTTAGAGGAAAGGATTATTTATGATGGGATAATACAAAGAGAGTTTCATGGAGGAGTTACCATGAATGCAGACTTACAAAAACATCCAGAACTTCATACTTTCAGCTGGGAAGAGCTAGTTTGTACAATAGCAGACCACCCTCTGACTGCAAGAAAAAATAAACGCTGGATAAAATTGAAAAACTGTTGGAACACACCAGGAAACTATCAAGGCAACCAAAACTAGGAGACTCAGGATTCCTAAGAGAAGGAAACTAGATAAGTGTGTTATTCTTGGTAGCTTTCTTCTTTGAGTCATTAGTTAATGCATGCGCAATATGGGTGGAAACCATAAAGGAACCAAAAGCAGACAGATGCTAAGAGGCAGAGAATTACAGGGCTGTTAGGAGATTAAAAATGGAGTTCAAAGTCAAGCAAGCAAGGAAGACTACAGTAAACCTTGTAAGCATTTTGTTAAGTCTTGAAGGAGTATGTACTAGAAATAATACTAATGAGAAGACCAAGTTAGTAAAGCCAGTTACAAATAGTTCAGTCCCAATTGTATTATGGTGATCAGCTTCTACACTCACTCAAAGACATACAAGATAGAGGATTAACAATTCTGAAAGATAAAGTCAGTAAAAAATACCCAACAAAGATAGAGAATACCACTATGGAAAGCTGTGTGGAGGTCCCTCAAACTACTAAAAATGGAACTACCATATGATTCAGCAATCCCACTCCTAGGAATTTACCTAAAGGACACAAAAACACTAATTCCAAAGGACACCTGCATACCTATGTTTATCGTGGCACTTTTCACAATAGGCAAGCTACAGAAAAAAATCAAATGCCCCCAAAATAGATGACTGGGTCAAGAAGATGTGGTATATATATAATATTCCATGTACACACACACACACACACACACACCATGGAATATTATGCAGCAATCAAAAAGGATAGATATGCAATTCTCAGCAGCATGGATGGAGGTAGAAGGAATTATGTTGAGTGAAATAAGCTAGAATTTAAAGGAAAATATCAAATGGTGTCATTTATTGGAGGAATGTAAAGGAAGCAAACAAGAGACTAAGGAAAAAATAAATTACAATAAATAATCAAAATCAACAGATAACTATAAATTTGAGACATTCCCAAGTGGAGGAGGAGGGAGAAGGAACAAATTGGGTGGAAGAGCACAAGAGACTATGGTGATGGTGCTCTGGTGAACTGGTGATGGTAAATTCACAGTGATGAGAAATATACACTGCACAAAAATGAAAAAATAATATAAAATATATAAATAAAAAAGAGTAATAGATATCTAATACATAAATCTTTTAGGCCTATGTATTAGAACACAGACCTTTATTATTGGGAGAAAGACCTAAATAAAGTCTAAATGTTCTCTAAAACTGATGAAGGATGTTGTTACAAGGTCAAGAGATGCTATGGTACCTAAATAGGTTGAGTATAGAGAAACTATACTTGGGCACATTCTGGTAAAATTGATGAAAAATAACAATAAAAGGAAAATCTTGGAAACAGCAAGAGGAAAAAAAAAAACATATTTTCCTAGGAGTGATTCTAGAATTCTAAACATACGTCATCAGCAAAACTAGGAAGCACAAAAAGATTGACATGATAACTTTAAGTACTATGCTAAAAAAAAAAAAGTTATACTAGAACTCACTTCTTAGTTAAAATATCCATCAAAAATGAGAGTAAAATAAATTTTCTAACAAACAAATCCAAATTGGATTTAATGTATTTTTTAATGTATTTTGTTTAAGTAGAAGGAGTAGCATTTCATAGGTAAGAACAGAAGTGCAGAGAAGAAAGAATAAGACTGTCAGTAGCAAAAATATGAATACATTCTAATAAATAGTGACACTAAATTCAATCATCATAATGAATGTGGCACTTTATCACAATAAATGACAAGAATAACATAAAAGTGGGACTGGGATAATTGGAGTTAAAGTATCAATATTTAAAGTATTTCAATAGCCAGGCATTGTAAAGAATTGCTAGTATTTTCGGAAGTGAACAATCTAAAAGACAAAATATTTTTAAAAAGTTAATGACTATAAGTTAAACGTTAATAGAGGAGAAAAATATTGTAACAAAGTAATTTTAATAAACCCGAAAGAAGACAGGAGAGAAAAGGGAAGCCTAGATGCAGTGGGATAAATATAATAAAACACTGAAGTGGTAGATTTAAACACAAATACATCAATGATTAAATTGATAAAATTTATTCAATTTGTCAATCCATTTTTTCCAAGCATGTTAGAATGGAAAATTGCTGCCAATATAAACTGCTAATAAGAGATAAAAAATAAATAAAATAAATATAAGAATACAACAAAAATTGGAAAGTCAAGTGAAGGCAAAAAAAATGCAGCAAACAGTAACTAAAATAAACTTTATGTAATTACGTGAATATCAGACATAATAGATTTTAAGGCAAGGAAGCATTACTGAAGGTAGAAAGGGACATTTCATAATAATAAGCATGATATCTGTATATACCTGATTATATCTCACATTAATAGAAAATGAAATCCAATTAAAGAAAAAAATGTACTCTGGTCATTTTAAAAGCTGAGCCTGAGATGGAAATTCTTATGCAAGGCATTTGCTCTTAGGGATTTACTGAAAGGAGTAAAGACAGGGAGGGGAAGAAGCTAAACAAGAACACAGTTCCAGAACTCCTCCAGACTCAGTCTGATCATATTAAGTGCTGGATGCACGTCACATTGTACAATCTGGACCTCCTGGAGGCAAACGGATGCATCTTTAAAGACCCAGCTAGTCTCTGGGTATGGGGCAGGGTAACTCCCAGGCATCTCTGAGCAAGGCAGCTGCTATCAACTGAGGGCACTCTTATGGAGCAAGTGCAGATGTGAGTGAGCTTCAGGAATCAAGGCCAGAGAGGAAAGAAAGAGAGGGAGGGAGGACAAAAGGAAGGGAGGGGGAGAGGGAGGGGGGACAGAAAGAAGGATAGAAGGAAATTAGTTAGGATATGGACTTATTAGGTAACTATGAGGAATTCTAGTGAGTACTAATGTCACCCATCAAGGCAGCTGGTCCAGGGCCTTGAAGCCTGACCCTCCCCTCCCCAACAACACCAGCAGAAAAGCAATGAGCATAGCAGCTCTGCTGCTGCCCTTCTTGCCGGGAATCAGAAGGATGAACTGAGGGGCACCACCCCCAAGCCAGGAAAGGCCTCTTGAGAGGCCCTGGTGAGGAGTGAAAAGAGGGTGGGCAGGGAAAGTATCAGTGTTTGCCGATTAGCAGAGGAGCAGTGTTAGGGGCCAGGAAGGCAGCACACTGGGCAGGTTCGGCATGGTTGTGGGCAGACGGGTCAAGGAAGGAGAGTCTTGGAGCCCTCGGTGGATTTTCATGCCTTTATTACTAGAGGTGGCCAGGTCCATGGCAGGCATGGGTGCCGGGGGGCCGGGAGGCAAGCTGACCTCCCAGCCCCTGGCACATCTCACCCTCTTGGCTGCTTTCTACTGCTGCTGCTGGTCAGTACTGTCGGTCGGTCCTGCAGGTTCTGGCATCCTCATGACACAGCCCATTTAAGCCCATGTCCAACTCAGGTGCGCCCACTTGCGCATGCCCACCCTGGAATGCTCGCAGCACCGCACGTGTCCATCATCACAGTGGTGGGAGGGTGGAAAGACCTGATTGTTCTCTGACCCTACAAGCAGGAATGAGAGCTCTGGGGAGATCTCTCTGGGCATAATTGAGACTCCCCAAGATGCCAATTGTAGGGATCTATATCTGTATTTTAGGACTGGGGTTTGTGAATAAAGGCAATAAACTTTATGGCTGAGAAAACAAGGAGAGAGAACTAAGGTAATGTGCATTTATTGTTTCCAGTTGTGGGTACCCATCAGCTGCAGCTTGGTGGCCACACAGGGCCCCGACCATGTCCACAGTGAGCATCTCATGGAGGCAGTGTGCCCGCAGCTCCAGTTTGAACTGCCCTGGTCTCAAAGTCTGTGACCCTTTCTTCTGGGTCTGCAACTCCCTTTCCTTCCCACAGACATTAACTTGATAAGTGGTGGAAAGATAACTCAGAAATGGTAAAAAGCCAACGAGAAGAAAACAGAAATGAGGCATGTAAATTTCTGGCAGCAAGTGCCTGGGTTTAGAGTCATCAGGTTTGTAACCTCTGGCTTACCAGCCTATGGGGACAGCAAAATTCTTGCCAACATTTTTGTCCTTGAGTCCTGTTTTGTCCCTGTTCTGGAACCCTTCCTATCTCATGAACAGCATCATCTGTAGGAAAATTGCAGTCAACAGTCTCTTGACCACATTGTGCCAGAAAGTTGGTGTAATGGCCAGGAAGGGGTGGCACTGGAGCAGGGTTCGGGATGGTTCTGGACAGATGGGTCAGGGAAGGAGAGTCTTGGAGCCCTCGGTGGATTTTCATGCTTTATTTAGTAGAGGTGGCCAGGTCCATGGCAGGCATGGGTGCCGGGGGGCCAGGAGGCTGGCAGGCTTCCCAGCCCCCGGTGCATCTCACCCTCTCGGCTGCTTCTTCTCTCTGCTGCTGCTGCTGCTTTGTCCTGTTGGTTCTGTCAGTCGGTCCTCGCAGTTGGTCCTCACAGTTCTGGCATCCTCATGACGCCGCCCATTTATGTCCGTGTCCAACACAGGTGCGCCCACTTGCGCATGCCCACCCTGGAATGCTCGCAGCACCACAGGTGTCCATCATCACGGAGGGAAGGTGGAAATACCTGATCAACCTTTACCCTACAGTTGGAAATCAGCTCACCTCTCCATCCTGATGACTGCATTTCTGAGCTTTTCTCCTGCTCAAGAGTTATAGAAACACCTCGATAGAGCAGTTGAATTAGAGCATAGGTTCAGGTACTGGACTAGAAATCCATAATGAAAGTTGTTTAAACACAACAGAACCTGACTTCTCATCATCATTTCTAGACATAGTATCACTTAGACTTCCTTTTCTGTATCATGCTTGTTGAGCACATAACAGTGACTGTTACATTCACCAATAAAAAATAAACAAAACAACTACAAATCAGAGACATTCTGCAAGGAAGAGGGAGGAAGTGGGATCAAGGCAGGGATAGGAAGAGCACAAGGGACTATGGTGATGGTGCATGGGTGAATTGGTGGTGGAAATTCTATGGGGACTACACCTAGAAAAGAAAGAAAACATTGTAGAAATAAATAAAATCCAAAAAAAAAAAAGGAAGAAATGTATAGGTGTATAGAAGAAAAAAAAAATTGCACAGCAATTACAGTGTAAGATACAGATCCCTTTTGTGAAGTTGTAAACACAACATTGGGAAATGAAACCTAAGAGTTTAGAAATCCCCTGGGTTGCTCCCACTTATAGGAAAACTATACCTCCATTTACTATTATTCTGGAAGTTTAGGAGGTTTGTGACTGACAAAATGGAATTCTCACATAAACAGAAGCCTGGAGATTTACTGAGACTAACCACCTCATCATAGGCTACTAAAATGATAGGATTGATTTCATACTTTTTTTTAGTATTAGCCATTCTGCGTAGAGAATATAAAATGAAATTAATTTGCAGGTTATTGAAGATATAGCTGCTTATTTCAATATCAAGTCTTCTCTTTGAATTTTAAATGACCACCCAGAATGAAAACTGCATTTTTAAGTTTTTGCTTGCAATTACATATAGCTACTTTGATCAAAGGGATTCCATTGGAAGTATGGCGACCTCTGAGTCTTGACCTTCAAAGGAAGGGTGTACCCTCTTCCTGCCCTGCTCCTCTACTGCCCCCTCCTACTAAATGGAATGTAGATATGGTGTTAATCACTAATGGATCAAATGGATGACAGTGTGATCTCAATGATGGCAGAGCAACAGCAGAAGTCTGCTTCTAATACCCTGGAGTCTTTACACCGGCCCTGGAATGCTTCAAGCTAGTTTGTTAGATGAGAAGTCAAGTTCTATCATGTTTAAATAAATTTTACTAATGGCTTCTAATCTAGCACCTGAACCTAAGCCCTAATTTAGCTGCTACATCAAATCTTTTAAAATGATTATCATTATATATTCTGGCATTACTAAAGCAGTGGCAACAAGGTAGGAATGGATGACTTCTTCTATTGAAAAGAATAACTTGAATAATTTCAAGGAACATTTTTGGTTTGTTGGCTTCCTTTAAATGATTGTTTATCACACGAGGACCCTGAGAATAAAGCCATGATCAACAAAAATATTCCATCAACAGAAACTGAATGAGAACCAACTATTGTTATGCTGTCATGAGGTCTATGGATTTGTTCATGTTTATGAAAAGCTCTGAAAGTATCACATCCATAAAAGCACAAGGTATCATCATGCATTTACTTTGTGACAAAGATTGTACAATTGAAGATGACTATAGCAATTACCCAGAAATGAACTCATCTAGAAACAAAAGTAAAAGCATGTACCTTAAAGGAAATGAGAGTGACTGGTAAAATGCTGTTTCTACAAATTATCCCTACCCATCTCAAAGCCACACTTTATTGTTAAAAAGCATTACGGTCTCAAACTTTATAAAATGGGATATTTGAATACAGAACATCTGATTAAACATCAATTCATAACAGCAAAAAGATGTTGGAAAAAAGAATGCTTATGTTTATTATCCTGAGGCCAGAACATGTTGTACCAATCTAGAGGGAAGGGGAAAAATTAGTGTTCCCAGTAGAAACAAGTTTCCCGAAGTACAATATTTCAAAAGATGGTGTCAAGACTAGAGGTTCCATTGTTAATAGGTTGAATTTAAAACATTTTTCCTTATGTAACAACAGGATCTAATCATCAATATACCTGGTTTCTGGGAAGAAAACAAAGTTTTTTGAGGAACTAAGTCATCATAATGAAACAAAGATAAGTAGGAGGCAAGGGTAATTTGAGAACTGAGTTGAATTACTGACATCAGACTGGTTTTTTAACAAGATATAAAATGAAATAGATTTTTGGTATGTCAATAATTCACCCAAAACAATCCAATAGAGGAGATAAAGCAGCAGTGATAGTAATTTTCCTACATTAGAATGTGAGCTAAAACAAAAGTATTACGCTTAAAAAGAAAACTGCAATAATCCTTGTACTGTGTTTCTATTTTATGAAAAGTGTTATTTCAGTATTAGATAGATCAAATATTTAGAAACAACAGTTTTTCTATTTTTATGGACTAGGTTTTCTGGCTGAAGTTCACAAATAGCATTGATCTAGAACTACATGCCAGGTGCTGAGCAGATAAAAGACAAAGGTGAATAAGACAAGACATTTCCGTCAGATCTTTTGGAGGTGAAAAGAAATGCCTTGGGGGGTATAGACAGGTGCAGACACGTTAAATAGCAATCAGTCAGTAGTTAGTCAAACAGTATGACTCAGAAATATGCTTCCTATCTAAGTTTCAAGGAAATTCTCCCATATGTTCATTAAAAAGAATTCACTCCAGTATTGTTTGTGCTAATAGGGAGTTGGAGGCAATCTAACCCCCATTAATAGTGTGGATTAGTTTGGAGATAAAGGGATAGACAGATCTATAACAGCATAATAGATCATAAGGAAAGTTTGGATTAACAGAGGTAAAGATCCAAATTAAGTCTAGAGTATAGCATTAATGTCAATGAAAATATAGGCATATAAAATAATAACACCCATGCTTTGCAATGATACCTACAGATGAAA
This sequence comes from Galemys pyrenaicus, assembly GCA_019455555.1. Taxonomy (NCBI): domain Eukaryota; kingdom Metazoa; phylum Chordata; class Mammalia; order Eulipotyphla; family Talpidae; genus Galemys; species Galemys pyrenaicus. The sequence continues at coordinate 2,227,985 of JAGFMF010011858.1, forward strand.
GAATATATTTTTTAAAATTTTTTTGTTTTTAAGAATTATTTAATTTATGCATACAAGAACTGGGGTATAGGCCAGAGGTGTTGGGGGTGAGAAGCTTCACCAGAGACAGAGCGGGAGACAGAACAGTCAGATCTGCTGAAATACACTGCTGAGGGGAGCAGTGGGCGAGGCAGGAGAGGTCAGCTGTGCCATGTGGGTCCCTTGACTGGGGATCGAACTCATGCTGCAGTGGCTGCTGATAGCTTCATAGTGCTGTGCCTTAACCCCTCTGCCACCAGAGAGGCCCAAAAGAATATACTTTAAACACTTCAAAATGAATGACCATTCATTTATGAGAGAACAAAAATGAAGTGTAGCATGAGAATGAAAGGAGATAAAGACTAAACAAATTCAAGGAAGAATAAACAAATAATTAAATGATATTCTTTGGATAGCGTTACTGGATCATTGCTTTGCACTGTATGTTTGTGTCACCCACATAAATATGATTGTCCCAACCCCAGATGTGATAGTATTTGGAGGTAGGGCCCTTAAGATATAAACTCCCCAAAGTTCAGATTTTGGAAATTTAAATGAAAATTATAACAGTATTATATTAAAATTTATTAAATTATAAAAGTGAAAAAATAAATAAGATCAAAAGAGTAAGCGTTATCTTCAGGAAACAATGCCAAAATGGTATTCTTAGAAATGAAAATATATATGTAATAATTGGAACTGAAAATAAAGTCATTGGTTTAGACAGTAATTAGAAATAGTTAAAGAATAAATTAATTAGATGGCAGGTTTATCAGACAAAGTTGTCAAATAAAATACTGAAATAAAGGAATAGGAGGAATTTGAGAGATGTTAAAAAGCATGGAGATAAGAATGGATATTCAAAAAAAAATGAAGCACAAGAAAATGAAAATAATATTTAGATATATCAGAATACAGATATGGAAGGCCAAAGAGAATAAAAAATCTTAAAATTAGTGATAGGGGAAATAAGCCCCAATAATCTATCAAAAAAGAAAGTGTGTAGAAACTGATTTTCTTATAGTAATCATAACAGCCACAAAAGAGTAATAATGTTTGATTGATTATATTATTATTGATATAAAATTCTGCAACCTGCAAAATTATCATTGCTGACTCTGAAATGAAAATGTTTTCAGACAGAATCAACTAAGCACTCACTAAAGGAAAAAAGGAAAATAATCCAGGAATAATGATAAAGGATTTATCTAAAGGTTTTAGAGAAAAAGAAGCCCTCTTACACTGCTGGTGGGAATGCAAACAGGATGACTAAGTAAACAAAGAAACAAAAACCCCACACAAGTAGTTAATTCTAAGCAAATAATGGCTATGAAAATAATATTAATCTCTACACTGTGGGTTACAAGTGGTAGCAGCTAATATGACAGGTAAGATGGATTTGGGCAGAAAAACTAAAGACACTTTACCAAAGAAGAAATGCAAATGACTAACAAGCATATGGAAAGTGTGCAATATCACTAATTACCAGGGAAATGGAAGTCAAAACCACATTGAGTTACCACCTCACACCAGTGAGAATGGCTCACATTAAAACAAATGGAAACAAAGAATTCTGGAGAGGTTTTAGAGAAAAAGAAGCCCTCTTACACTGCTGGTGGGAATGCAAACTGGTCTAGTCACTGTGTGGAGGTTCCTCAAAACACTAAAATCGGACCTACCATATGTACCAGCAATTCCACTTCTAGGGATCTACCCAAAGAACATGAAAAAACACTAATTCAAAAGGAAACCTGCACTTCTATGTTCTGCAGCACTATTTACAATAGCCAAGACACAGAGACAAGCCAAATGCCCTTAGACACGAATGGATCAAAAAGTTCTGACATATACACAGAGTGATATAGATGTGATCAAAAAAGTGATAAAAAAAAAGAAACTCATGCCATTTGTGGCAACATGGATGGGGCTGGAAGGGATAATGCTCACTGAAATAAGTCGGTAGGAAAAAGATAAACATTGGGTGCTTTCACTTACATGTGGAATATAGAGAAATAAAACAAATGATCAAGAAAAAGACAAAACTAGGAGCTGACCATAGATCTGAGGCATCCAGCAATTGAGGGCTAGGGAGGGGCATTGAAAGAGGGGAGGGAGGGGCCTCCCTGGTGGTGCAGTGGGTTGAGCAACGCACTATGAAGCAAACAGCAGCCACTGCAGCCACTGCAGTTCAATCCCTGCTGCCGGCCAGGTGGGGGACCCACATGGCGCAGCAGATCTCTCCTGCCTTGCCCACTGCTCCCCTCAGCAGTGTACTTCTGTTGATCTGCCTGTTCTGCTCCCCGCTCTGTCTGTGGTGAATCCTCTCACCCCCCCACACCTCTGGCCTGTACCCCAGTGCTTGTGTGCATAAATGGATAAATCAAAAAAAAAAAAAAAAAGAGGGGAGGGAAGAGCACAAGGGAATATGGTGATGGTTCACAGTGATAGGGTGGCTGGAGAACTGTGGGGACTACACCCAAGGGGAGAAACCAATTATTGTACAAAGATGAACAAGGAAGTAAGAAAAAAAAACAGTTCTGAAATATGTGCATTATTCAGAAGGGAATGTTAACTTTAGAGTTTCTATTGCATAAACATTTACCCATCAAATAATATGATGAGTATATAACTTCCCCAAACATAAGGTAAAGTACAAAATAAAATAAATTTTATTTAAAAATTTTAAAATTAGCTTTAAATTATCTGTTTTAAAGGAGTACAAGCAAAGAGAATGAAAGAAGTCCAGGAGCACAGGAGAAATATACAAACAAAAAGATGGCAATTATAAATATATCATTAATCACATAAATGTAAAGTGACTGAATTCATTAGACAAAAGACAAAAGACTGTCAGGCTAGAAAAAGTTCAGCTACAGGGAGATTATAAAAGCTACGTGAAGCAAAAGCACATGAAAAATATCAATGCAGATTTATGGCAAAGGATGAGAAACAACACTAATCAAAAGAAATAAAGGAAAGTCAGAGAAATTTCAAATAATAAGCTCTGCAAATAAATGAATCAGTAGGATTAAAGTAAATAACTATATAATGATGAAATTTCCACCTAGGAAGGCACAACTTTAAACATTTGTCTAATTATTATTAGACAAAATAGGAAAATGAAAATTGGCAAAATTAAACTATAAAATAATTATAGATCAATTGAATATATAATTAAATCTGAGCAATATCCTGTCTTTCAGTGAATGAAAGATTCATATTGCTTTTTAAATTTAGGCCTTTTTTTACATCTTGAAAAGGCTACTTTCTCTGTAGAGGTCAAAGTGTGTACCACACTGATTTCTTCCTAGGGACTAACTCTTTCTGATGTTATAGCAAATGATTTATTTGTGCTTATTTTTAAAAAGATTTCTTTATTTATGCATACAAGAGCTGGGATATAGGCTAGAGGTGTGGGGATTCACCAGAGGCAGAGTGGGGATCAGAATAGGAAGATTGACAGAAAAAAACTACTGAGGGGAGCAGTGGGCTAGACAGTAGAGGTCTGCTGTGCTATGTGGGTCACCTCCCTGGCCAGGGATTGAACTTGTGTTGCAGTGGCTGAGGATAGCTTCATAGTGTTTAACCCTTGGTGCCACCAGGGAGATCCTATTTGTGCTTATTTTAAAACTTTTATTGTATGTCACATATGCTAGGAACATGTAGGTTAAGATATTTTTTAGGGGGGGTATCATGGTTTACAGTATTGTATATGATTCTGAGGTTTTTCACATATTTGCAAAGTAGCAAATCTCTGGCCAAACATAAAGAACAGTTCATTACTTACAGAAATAGCAGTAGCCAGAGTATGATCATTTTCTGTGCTATTTCTCTGAACCTCTATTCCTACATGGTGATGAGTCAAGGATTGGTTACCGCATGCACAAACAATTAGGTTTAGAGAAGAACCTAAATTTGGGGGTGCTGAATCTGTTATAATTGACTGCAACGAGGGAGCCCCTCAAAGACCCCTGAGCCCTTTGCTCAGGAGGGAGGCATTTTCTTTGTAACAGCTGGCATTAAAAATATCAGTGCCTTGTTCATGGGAGAACATTATCTCCTTTCCAAGGTTGCTCACTATACAAACACCCTTGAAAAAATAATCTGGAACAAAAGCTGCCATTCTTTGTATTCACATGACCTGAGACACTAATGGAGACATGCTCTCTATCAGAATCTAGAAATGCAGTTGACTTTTTATATAGTTTTGTTTGCGGTAATACCGAGAAACTTCAATTCTCATAACGGGCATGTAGATGCTTTTAGATTCTCTTACGTGCACAATGAACATAGTTTGCAAAAAACTTTAAAATCAATCTTCACTAATTTCTTTATAATAACTTATCTTTTTTGTCTCATTTTCATGAATGAATCCTAGCAATTCCAGGATATCTCATTTCATGTCATCTGCCTTCAGAGGTAGGGGGAGAAGGGGGAAGAAACCAATTCTTTTCAGGAATGTACCTTTCTATGTATGTAGCCCCAGGCAATCATTTAAAAACACATACATATGTGCACACATGTACACACACAAATTATCATCAACCAAGACAGGAGAGCACAAATATCCTCCAATGTTGCTGGGTCATTTTGTAAAGGACAGAATAATCAAAGGAAGTTATAATAAACATAAAGTAATCAGAAAGTTCATATAATGGTAGAATAAATGAATTCATTCCTGAATAATATTGTTGACTGGTATGATTTTTGTTACTAACGTGGTCCTATGCTAGAATGCATATGGTGTTGATCATCAAATTTAAATGTCACAAAGGGAAAATATATTTTATTGAGCTCTTCTATGTTTCTAGGCAACATGTTTGGATTTTACATAGATAGTGTTATTTAATCCCTTCCACAATCTGGGTCAGATTTTATTTTCTTTTTATTTTATGCTTTCACTAAAAACACAAAATGATGGTTAATATTCTGTTGAACTTGTACTCTGAGGAGTTTGACAGAGCTAATCCTAGGGGGGAAAATGTAATTAGATTAAAATTTAACACATTTGTTCAAAATGACCAAGATTAAGGTGATGGAAACCTGAATGAGAGCATTTCATTTACAAGTGACTGGGTCACTGTAAACCTAATATTAATCGACAGTGCTATGGAACTACCAAAAACTAATGTGAATGTTGTTGTTCTAATGGAAGACTGTTGTCTCATCAAGAAAGGAAATAATCCCGTTGGAGTCTGTGCCGGTCCATCTATGTTTGTTAGGATGTGTACTGTTAAGGACACTATTACCAAAGGGACTTTTATAAACTGGTGTGCATCAAGAAGAGGGCAGCCAGGATGTGGGAGGAAATAATTAATGGTTGAACGAACCAGTAGCTGTTTACCTGGAGAAAGAGAATGGGCTGCAATAGGAATCATCAAATAATGACAATAATAACAGCAAAGTCATAATAGCTTAATAACTCTTTTTAGCTACTTGACATCTTTTATTGCTTCCTTTGATTTGAGCATCACTATAACTCCGTGAAGTTGGTGCTATTATGGTTCACATTTTGGAAAACAATAATAAAGTTGAGTCTCAGAGTCTAGGGAACTTTCTTATTCATCAGATATCAAGTATCTGACTATTATGTGAAGTTCACTTTATTATTGATGCCTATCCAAACAAACACTAACTCCAAGATGAGGGAGAAGAGCTGGATTAACAGAGGAAAAGATTTTGGTTTGATATGTAGAACAAATAAAAACTTTTAAAGTTAAGATGCATGAGAATGAAATGAGACAGTGAATTCTTCCTTCCTGGAAGTCACTTGTCAGGTGTGATAGAAAACTGAGTTGTTTGGGGAGGATAATTATACAAATAGCCTCTGGTCTCTGTGAATCTAGGGGGTAACTGCCCATATGAAATGTTAATTATGAATTCTTTCTGGGGAAATTTTGCACTCTGTGGATTATCTCCTGAAAGACAAATCCCAGAGCATTTCTCTTCCTACAATCTTTTGATCTACCTTTGCTTTTCATAACTCAGTCCCTCCAACATTTCCTATTCATGACACTACAATTTTAGATTCCTGGGAATTCTGACTGGTCCCTGGTTTCAAGTAGTTCATAGTTTTAATGAGAACCAGACACAGGAGGAGAATTATTCTATGAAGTCATGAGTTCTGAGATAGAGATGGAGACTAAATTTTGAAAGAACGCAGCATAGTGCTCATTAGTATCTCCCAGTGAAATGAGCCAGAGGGAGAGAAAAAAATTTCAGAGTAAAGTCTAGGTTTATTATGGAAGGGAAAGTCAAACTTGCCAAGTGAAAAAAGAGGAACAGGGAATTTCAGTCATTCTTTCGTCCACAGATATGAAAGTTATGAGGATGAAAGGAAAAGCAAACAATTCAGTATGACTGGGGAGCAGAGACCTATGGAAAAATAGTAGGTCACAGACCACAGAGGGCATGATAGAGATTCTGGATTTTATCCTGTAGGTGATGGGAATGTTTGAAGGATTTTTGAAGGAAATAATGCAAAATTATGAAAGTCTATGTTCTGGAAAAAGATTGTCAAGAGTGTTTCTGCATTTGGCTTTTTGGGAACCTTTCTCCTTTCTGTTCATGCACACAATCACTCATCAATGGGTACATTTTAGCTTCTCAATAACCAGCCTTCTGAGGAACACCCATGATAAAAGATATTTCAGAAAATCTCTAGTGAGTATTTTTGAGAGTAGTTATAAATGCTTAGGGACACCTAAGAAAGAAAAGAGCCAAAGGGACCATGGGGGAGGGGAGGGGAAGGGGGGAGGGCAAAGACGGGGAAGATGCCAGAGGGTGCACAAGGGACTGAGGTGATGGTGCACGGGTGAAATGGTGGTGGGTACCCCCTGGAGACTACAAATGATGTCAAATATAACTAATAAAAAAAAAATGAAAAAAAAAAGAGCCTAAGTATGTTCAAACATGCTAAAAATGTAACCCCTGTAAATGTTAGGCACATGATTTCTCGAGTGGAAACAAATTACAGGCAACCTTTAGGAGTTCCTTTCCATACATCTTCCACAATTAAGGCTCTTTCTGTCCTTGTTTGTAGCATCTGTTTCTGCCTACTTGCCACTGACCCACTGAGGCAATCCACAGCACTGTTTCCCCCAGGAAGCTGCTCAGCATAGTGTCAGAGCCACCAAGTGAACCCACCTGCAAGACTCTTGGCTGAGCTTCCTGATGCGTGAAGCAGGGACACCTTGCGAGGTTCCATCTTCCATGTAAAACTCAGAAAGAACGCTAACCTCTCAAGTCAATGATGACAGCATAAGAAGAAGAACACAGGACCCTCAAAAGAAATTACTATAAATAAATTGTATAATAAAAAAATATTGTTGTCTAAGGCCTCTTTCCACGCTCTTCTAGAAATATTGCAGATAGTATCTTTCCTTCTAATTGATTTTCATGTTGTGTGCTATCAATTTGCTTAGATTGAACCCTGTATTTACAACACAAATTTCTGCCACACTCCCCCAATTAAGATCTTTCCATGGTGCCTGAAAGCAATCTGGTTATCATGTGGGTTTGCTCCACCTAGCATTTTAATACCAGAGTTTTAAATTTTTTTTTTTTTTTAGCTTAGATGTCCAACTCTTTCTTAAATCTATGACAAGATTCACATAAATATGATGGCAAAAAATCGTATAGGGCTCTTTTATTCTTTTATTTAGATGTTTACTTGGCAAGCCTAATTTTACATGCTCCAATTTGCTTTAGAACCACCTCCTATTTGCTTTACTTTTCCTCAAATCTCAAAACTATTATTTAGAGGGGAAACAACTATAATTAAAGAAACACTCTCATTGCCTTCAAGTAAATGGTTTTTCGATTTTATCCTTGGAAATGTGTGTGACAACTCTCCAGAATCAGCAATAGTGAAAGCAGCCTTAGAAGTGAATTCGACAGGCTACCACCTGGGGGAGGGGAGTGGGTGGGAGTAGGGAAGAAGAAGATACTTAGGTTGTATATTTGCACTTAACATGGAGAGCGGTCAGGAACACTAACCAACATTATCTCTAATTACTGCTGTGATTATTATCAAAGAATTAGATCCCAGGAGGTTTGTTTTCCTGATGAAAATACAGTGGCATATGTTGTAGCATTTTCTGTACAGTTCTCATGTTATAATGAATTTCTTTGTCCCAGCTATTGTCCAATCAAACTTCCCCTTATTTGAAATATATTTCCAAAGCAGCAAGTTCTCCTAGTTACTCACAATTGAACTTTTTGAAAAATAAACTATTTCATTTTTAAAAAATAAAATTGAGTCTATCAGAGGGGAAGGGTTTGGAGTGGGATTAGAGAAATTGGGCCAGGGACCCAATGGACTATGGTGGAGAACTGTGAAGGTGTTGGTGGTGGCTGTGGTGTGATGGTATGCATCTTAGAAGGTATGAACCTGTACCTATGTATCACATATAATGTTGTAAATCAGTGTTGCCACACACACAAAAACAATCCTATTCTTATTCTAGAGGGTATGAATATAATGTAATTCAGTTAAATACCAAATATAAGAACAAAAAGAAGTGTGATGGAAGCCTCAAGGCCTTTTCTAAAATGAAATCTGATGGTCAACATCATTTCAGTAATTAATATAATTTAGTTCTGCTGAACAATGTATTTTATTCTGAATATTTCCTTATGATTCTTTCCATGTAAAGATGAAAGACCAAGGTTTCTGAAACAAAAGATAATATGAATTAGTGAAAAACATACAGTACTGGAAACTAGGACTCCTGCAACTAAAAGTTTTGGTGTATCTTTTAAAATTTACCCTATATAGACATGTAGAATCTCCTCTAGCATGAAAAACTTCATGTAATGGGTTAGAGTCGGAGCTGAGATTTACTCGCTGGGAGCAGAAACCTTGGAGCAATGTGTTGATGAATTGTTGGATGCTATGCTAAGTGTGGACAAATAAGAGAGTGCAATATTCCTAGGGGTCACAGTCTTAGGGGAGTCCCACATTTTTATGGAATTTACCTCCTCAAACTTCACCAGTTCTCACACTGAAGATATGCCAAAGAACTTGTGACTCTGGCCACACTGGAGCAAACCATTGTAAGATTTGTTCAGCGTGTTCTCCATAACAAAGGCCTGTGTTCCAAGACAAAAGACTATAGGAGAGCCTTCTCCCTCTTGAGGGAATGCTACTTTTCTCTTTGAAGTTGCCTCTAGTTCTTCTCTCTCACCTAAACAGGGGAAAAACTGAAGAAACACTTGTGATAGTCACAGTCCAGGGCCATAAGTCAACTAAGACTTAACTATGACTACTATGACAAACTAGAACATTTCCCCTCTTTCACCCTTAACACCATGGCTTCAGGGTAACAGTGGATTCAGATGAAACAACTGTGAGGCAGTTACACTCTCTGAGAAGTGCTTCCATGAAGACCACGGTCAACAGGGGAGACAAAAACAAGGACACTAGAGGGATTTAAAGTCTCTAGAGCCTACAATTACAGCCAAATAAACAGAAACCTCACACTAATGGTCTTGTAACCTCAGTTTCTATTACCCTGCACATCATGTTTGACTTTAAAAAAATTACAAGTTATGGGGTCCTCCCTGGTCTCAGCACTATCACCACTATGAACTGAGTTGCCCTCCCTCCCTGTGCCAGGGAGCTAACCCACATATGGCACAGCAGACCTCTCCTGCCACACCTACTAATCCCCTTAGCAGTGCATTTCAAACTCTGCTTGTTCTGCTCCTCAGTCACTGGTGAATCCTCTCAGTCTCCATATCTCTGGCCTATAGCCCATGCAAAAAAAAAAAAAAGAAAAGAAAAGAAAGAAATTACAAGTTATGCTAAAAGTACAGAAAAAAAATCTGAAGAAACAAAATAACCACCAAAACAAGGGTCAAACATGATATAGATTTTGGAATTACCAAAGAAGGAATTTAGTATGACTCTGATTAATATATTAAGGGTTTTAATGGAAAGTAGAGAACAGGCACTAACAAAGGGGAATATAAGCAGAGAAAAAGAAATGCTCAGAATGGATAACTGAAACACTGTAACATAAATAAAGCACTTTGATGGGCTGATCAGCTGACTGAATTTGACTTGAAGATATGTGAAACTAAATAAAAAAGAGAAAACATTAAATCCAGAAAATTCAAAACAAAGAAAATTACCAGGGATAAAGAGGGGCATTGCATCATGATAAAGGAGTCCATTTGCAGGAGTCAATGCTCTGAGAAAAAAAGGCAATCCTAAGTGTACATGTACCTAATAACAGAATGTCAAAAATAAATGAGGCAAAAATTGATAGAATTGAAAGGAGAAACAGACAAATCCAGTATTAGAACTGGAGACTTTAGTGATAATCTTTAAGTAATTGACAGATTAAGCATGCAGTAAATCAGTATGTATGGATTTTTCCTGAACAGTACTATTGATCAATTTGACCTAATTGACATTTATAGAATACTCCATCCAATGATAGCAGAAAACACATTCTTCTCAAGCTCATAAGAAACATTCACTGAGGTAGACCACAATGTGGACCATAAAACACACCGTCAAAAGTTGAAGAGAATAGAAATCATATTACACATATCAATATTTTCAAACCACAGTTGGAATTAAGTAGAAACAGAAACTGACAATACTAATCAATGGGACTTTGGGGGGTAACAGGAAATTTTATTCATTGCAATGAAAAGATGATAGAGCCACAATGGAAATAACTTGGCAATTTGGCAGTATCATACACAGCTAAACATCCTAATTCTCATTATTTGACGTAACAGTTACTTGCCTAAGTATTTACCCAATTGATCTGTCTACTATAACAGTTACAGCAACTTTTTTCATAATTACTTAAAACTGGAAACAACCATGATGTCATTCAGTAGGGAATAGAAAAGCAAACTGTACAACAGATAAATCATGGAACATTATTCAGTAACAAAAAGAAATGAGCTATCAAGTAATGGGGGAAAAACCACATGGATAAATCTTAAATTCACATTGTAAGTGAAATAAGCCAGACATAAAAGGCAGCATAATGTATGATTCTAATTAAATCATATTCTGGAATAGCAAAAAATATAGAGACAGTAAAAACATTAGTGGTTGCAATGGACTCACCAGGCAACAAGGTGTTAGTGGGAAGGATATGGGGTACTCCAGAACCCCCAAACTGACCTGTCCATCTGCCACCTAAAGGCAGACTATATTCTTAGAGCATGAGGCTTTTGGTAGAAAAGAACTTTAATAGAGAGAAGAAAATGTAATATTCAATATTTCCTAATAAAACACCCAAAGTTGTCCACTCCATACTGTATATGCCCAGTAACAGGGTTACCCAAAGAGGGGTAACTGAGGCTAGAAAGCCTGCCGCAAGTCTAAGGCACCTCTGGTGGGAACCATAGAAAAGGGGCAGAAGGGGCCAGTCAAGTCTGGAAGGAAGTGAGCAAAATCAAAATACAAGGTAAAGGCTGCCATTTTCAATCTCCCCACTGGTCTTTCACCTACGTCTCTGTCTTGTTCAAGTGTTTCCTTCCATGTCCCCAAGTCCCTGGTACAAGTCTAATGACAAGAAGTAAGCATGGAATCTTCACATCTCTGCCTCATGTGCCTCCTCCAGGTGTCCTTCCTCCATCTTTCTCTCCCAAGACCCTTTCAGCTTTTCCTCTTGCTCAGCTCTACCCTTCCTTAGATGGGGCAGGGAACCTGGAACCTCCTGTTTACGAAGATTACACTGTTACAAAGGCAGAGTTGAATAATTGAATAACATGGGATTTTTAGGGCAGTGAAATGTTCCTGTATTATACTGTCACAGTGCATGCAAAACATTATGCATTTGCCAAAGTCCACAGAATTTACAATAGAAACTGAATCTTAACTTATTCAAATGTTAAAAAATATTTTAGGAAGTTGGGGGGGGGTCCCAAATGGAATGTAAATGTAATAAAACAATTTAACTGTACATGTACAAAACGATCTCATTGAAAGGGATGGGAAGAAAAGTTGTTGTCCTAAGCAGCTTTGAAAATGACTGAAGCTTGTAACACTCAAGGTGAAAGAAACTAAGCATAAACTCTGCACTCAAGCCGATAAACTTATTTCCCTCAATGGCACAGGTTAACCACTCTGATGCCACAAAGTAGGTAGGCTGCAAATAAACAATTAAATGGATTGCGGATGCTTGAAGGCTTTTCAGTGTTGGAATGAGACTTAACAGATAATCAAGGGTAGGACACTGTACTGATACATATCTCTAGAATTCTGTATCTGTATAAACTCACATAAAGTCTAATGGGAGGACTGCCAGGGATGCAAGAAATGGGGGCACCCTCTTGCCAAGAGTGAAAGAAAAGAATGGAGAAACAAGTGTTCAAATCGATAAATAAAATAATAGGTCAAATATCAACACTTTTTCCCCTCATATATATTACAACTCGATTAGAAACACTGTTTTGTTTCTTATATTTTTATATGAAAATATTTTTGAATTAAACCATTAGAAGAAAAACCAAAGGACATAAAAGCACGTAGAACATTTGCAAAATTTTGGATCCTTTACTACCTGTTGTGATGTTTATTTGGAGCTGGTTCCATTGTCAAAGAATCACACCACTGATAATTGTTGTAAATTATATTTGTGCTATTTAAGTAAAAAGTCTTCTTTTAAAGGAGCGAAAGCAATGTATTACCCTTCAAAGACAGTAAATGGCTCCTGCATTGTGCACAGTGTTGAAATTGCTCAGGCTACTCTAGTGGCTCAAATTAAGCTGTTGGCAAGTGTTGCCCCCGGGTAGTGCCATGAACTCTTTCAAATACCTACTAAAATAAAACCAACGTTACTGCTCATCATTCCTAGATATTTATTTCTGGAAAATAAAACCTATGGAATTTAATGACATGGTGCATGCATATATTTTCTACTTATTCCCACTTAGAATCAGACAAAGTCATTCTGTTTTTATCCCTTCACATGCATCAGTAGCCCACAATTTGGTAGCTTTAATTATTCCTACCACCTACCTGCCTCATTCTTGTCCCTCTCTGCCCCACAGAGCACATGTATATTGAGTTCTCTGGGTATAAAGGAAAATCCAGATTGATACTTAATTCATCTAATTTTAGAATTGTATAACACAGAAAAGAGTTAAAATTATTTGAAAATTTGTTTTGAAGTCTAATAGAATGTTGAATATATCAACTTTATGTCAAGATTTTGGGCTTAATCTGCATCAATCAGCCCACAGTGTACTTTCCTAAACCAACTTCTCAGACCACATAAGTAACTCATTGAAACTAAAACTAATGAAATGGATTCAAATATATATCAAGGTTTCTTCACTTTGGTTTGGCACTTTTATAGCACTGGGTGAGGTCAGGAGGCCTTTTAGTGAAACTCAGCATATCTTAATCATTTTGTAGCTTCCCATTTGAACCAAATACATATTCATATTTTGTTCTTGGAAAGTTCCTTTAACTTTATTCCCTGCTCACCTTAGCTAAATGAGTATATTTTAACCCCAAAGACTAAAACCCAAAATATGCTTCTAAACTGTATTTCTATGAAATCATATTTCTTTTTTTTTTTTTAAGATTTATTTATTTATGCATACAAGCACTGGGGTACAGGCCAGAGGTGTGGGGGGGTGAGAGGATTCACCACAGAGAG
>JAGFMF010011858.1:2241692-2270003 GCA_019455555.1 Galemys pyrenaicus
TCCCCTCCCTGGCCGGCAGCAGGGATCGAACTCGTGCTGCAGAGGCTGCGGTTTGCTTCATAGTGCGTTCCTTAACCCACTGCGCCACCGGGGAGGCCCTGAAATCATATTTCTAAATGTTCTAATAATCCTCTCTTTGTGGGTCAGACTTTCACTGGACATTTAAGGGCCAGGTTATACACTTAGAATCATTATTGACTTGAGCCTCCAGCCAGTGTCTGGGTTTTTATCCATCGGATTTCCTAAAAGGAAACTGCTATTCCTACTTCTGTGTAATAGAATGAAGTTAGCCATCATGAACTCAGCAATCATGAGTAAACCATGTTGGGTGACTGATGCTAAAAAGAGAATGGATATTGCCCCAATTCAGTCTATCTGCCTAGCTAGACACCTGGTATGTTGTTCCCACAGTCAGGGCTCCAAAGCAGCCTTGGCCAGTGTGTGTGGTCCAAGCTCCATGAATTGACACTCAAAGACAGTGGCTACTTTCTTTTGTTTCTCAATAGAAGTGTTCTGAAAGATTCTGAAATCACATAAAATAGAACATTGTCACTTATATCCTGAGATCATTCATATTAGTTATACCACTGTACCAATCATTTAAGAATAGTGTCTTTAAGGGGCCTCCCTAGTGGCATAAAGGGTTAAGCACTGCACTATGAAGCATCTGCAGCCACTGCAGCATGAGTTTAAACCCAGCCAGGGAGATAACACACACAGCGCAGTAGACCCCTCCTGCCTTACCCACTGCTCCCCTCAGCAGTGTATTTCAGTAGATCTGTCTGTTCTGCTCCCCACTGTCTCTGGTGAATCCTCTCACCCACTACACCTCTGGCCTGTACCCAGGTCTTGTATACATAAATAAATAAATCTTTTTTTAAAAAAGTTTCTTTAACTTTTTCATCTTCTAGAAATCCTTTAGAGGAGTAATCTTCTGGTATTTTCCACCCTGGCATATTACTGCTAGAATCATATAGATCTCTTGCTTGAGGTCTTATAGGTAGGAGATACTAAGGGATGATTTGAATCTCCAGATCAATCTGAGGAGAACTGAAATCATAAAAATATCAAGTCTTCTAACCCATGAACATTTAACGTATCTTCTTTAATTTCCTCTGTTGGTTTGTATTTTGTAGTACGAACTTAAAGTAATATTTGTCATATTTATGTTACAGTATTTTTTGTAATATTATTAATAATTTTTATTTTTAATCTATGATAGATTTTTGCAAATATTTAGAAATACAATTGATACTTTATTTTTATCTCTAATATTGCCTAATTTACCTATACATTCAATTCAGGTTAGATATAGACGCCACTGTATTTTCCAACTGGATGATTGTATCATTTATGAACAGACAGTTTCATCTTCCTTTCCAGCACTTTTTTTCTTTATTCTACTAGTGAAATCTTCCAGCTCAATGTCAAAATGAAGTAATAAAAGCAATTGGTTTGTTCTTGATTTCAGGGTGAAAGCATTCCATTTTTCACCATGAAGTACCATATGAACTGCAGTTTTTTACACATTAGAAAATAAAAGAAGTGTTACATTATTATCAGTTTCCTAAGAGTACTTACCATGTATTTTTGCTGGATTTTGTCAAATGGTTTTTTAACATCTATTGGCTAATCATACAGTTTAACTTTTTAACCTTATTAATTGGGAGATTTATATTGATTATTGAATGTTAAATTGATCATGCTTTTATGTGATAAATTTTATAATTCATTTGCATGCATTTTAACATTTAACTAACAATTAACTAAAGTACTATTTATAAGAACTACTGGTTTGTAAAAAATTTTCTAATGTCTTCAGTTTTGTCATCAGGAAAATTTTGTCCTCTAGAGTGAGTGATAAAGTACTCTGTCCTCTTCAGTTTACCAATCTGAAAATCTGCTTTTTAATCTGAATATTAAGAGCCTTTAATTTTAATGTGATTATTAATAGTCAGGTTTATCTAAAATCTTACTAGTTGATTTCTATTTGCTCCTTTTGTTCTTTAATTATCTTCAATCTCTTTTAAAAGTATTTGAATATTTACATTTTGTCTCCTCTGTTGGCTTATTAACTATAACACTGTACATTTCAACTAAATTGTATAACTTCTTATATCGAAACTTTATAATAGTGTATTTCAACTCTGCTAACTGTTGTTATGCATTTTACCTTGTTATAAACTACCAGTATGATGTTAAATATTTATGTTATACAGCCAGTTATCTATTAAAGAATTTGAAATATTAAAGAAAAATTCTTATGTATTTACCCCATGTTGTCATTTCCAGGGTTGCTCATTTCTTTGTGTAAATTGATATTTTCAACTGATGTAATTTTCTTTCTATCTAGCATATTTTCTTTAGCACATCTTTTGATATGAATCTACTGGTATGAATATCACAGTCATTTTTGAAAAGTAATTTTATATAGGTATAGAATTCTTAGTTGATAGGTTTTTTCCTTTGTGTACACTTTACTGATACAACTCCACCTTAAAATTTTTTTATTAGAAATATGCCATTATATTTATTTTTATTCCTCTGTATAAAGTGTTTTTTCTATCTAATTGTTTTTAAGACATTTTTCTTTATTACAAGAATTTTATTATGAAGTATTTTGACAGGGTTTTCTTCAAGTCTCTTCTATGTGGGTGCATAGCACTTCTTGGTTCTGAGGATTTATAGCACTGTTTTTTGGTAGCACTTTTTTTTTGGTTAATTTGGAACACATTTAACCATTATTTCTTCAGATATTTTTACTATATTCTGAAACTCCAAAAGCATTTATAATAGACCATTTCAAGTTGCATATATCACAGATGTTCTTTCATATTCTCTTAGTTTCACTTTGTGTAGTTTCAATTGCTATTTGTAAGTTCATTAATATTTTTCTTCTAATATTAGTGCCTAAATTGCCATAATTTCCCCCAAAGAGTATATTATTCACTTTCATCCTTTTATGTTCAATTTGTGTTTTCTTAAACATAGGTAATATGACTATAATTACTATTTCAATGTCACTGTTGGCTAATTCTCTATCAGTTCTGGGTTTTCACTGATTGCTTTTTCCCCTCATCATAGATTATATTCCTGCTTTCCTACATGCCTTGGTAATCTTTGATTGGATTCAAGTTGTGATGAATACTTTTTAAAATGCTCTATATCTCTAATTCTATAAATATTTGTGAATTTTATTTAGCATGGTTATTAAGAAATAGCTTGATCCCTTACAAGTTTAAAATTTTTAAAAAGATTATACCTCAACAGATACGGGAATAGAATACTTCTGGTTACAGGGCTAATTATTTTCCACTGGTAAAATCCTTTGAACACTCTACAGAATATGTCATGAATTGTGAGATATCTTTGGTCCATGTAATGGAAACAGGTACAATTCCTGACACAGTATGAACATGTGCATGGTTCCCTCTATCCTTGGATGACTCTGACCAATTTTTTGGAATTTTGTTACTCTCTTATACTGATCTGAATACCTGAGCATGGTCCTCTGAAGTTTTTGGAGTTTTCTATTCTCCAGGGTTCCATCTGGTGACAGCTAGCCACTTGTTCTGTCTACTCAACTGACAATCTTTGTCTGAGATTCCTCTATTTGCACTGTAATCTCAGAACTCTTAAAGCAGTAATGTGGGGAAATCAAATAGCACTTTTCTCTTATTTCTCATCTCTTAGGGTTAATTCTTTTTACTGCTTAAGAAGTGTCCAGAAAACAGTTTTATCATATGCTTTTTGGTCCCCTCCCCCCCAAGCAGGAGTAGATTATATCTGTGCCTTATTTTATCTTGTTCAAAACAAAATACTTTAAGCATGCAAATTGATCATCTTATACATTTTATATATCAATACACCAACCTAAGGCAAGTCAAGCCTGAATGTTATGATTTGTATATTGTGGATACACTCTATAAACTCTAGAATGTCTCTATCACACAAATGAAAGGTTAACCCTTATTTGCCTGAGGCCAATGGCACTTATTTCAATATGTACAAGTGTTCATAATGGAAATTTAATGGGCATTTTTAGTATATTTTGGATTGCAGTATTTTTTCCAAATTCATGATGGATAAATTAAAACTGATTCTATTAATTTATATGAAATCCTACAGAGGAAATCAGGTTCCAGATTTTAAAGGAACAACAATAATAACACTAGAAACAAAAAATTAGGTCATGCACAGTAGCTGTAAATTGTGGAAGAAAAATATCCTGATTGCTCAACTCAAGTTGGTGCTTTAAATCTTTTACTAGCTTCTTAGCTTGCCTGTGATGTGCTGGGTCCTGGCAGGTGGCTCACCACAGGGACTAATCTGGAAACATTCAATTGCACAGAGAGCTACTAATCCCTGGAGGTTAATGGTGAAGACTGAACTGATTGTCGGGCATTACCCACAGCCCTAGAAAACAATGTTTGGGTCCCAGAACCAATTCAACAGGATGGAGGTGGGGTTGGAGGTATTGTCCTCAGCTTCAAATTCCAGAGGTCATTCAAAAAGAACAAAAGGGCCTTTGCTAAAAAAATAAAATGTGCCACTAGACTTATCTTTAAAACCTAGAAAACAATCTATTCATTCAGTAATAAGATTAAATAAAAAGCAGTATACATTAATAGTAGAAATAAAGAATCTGTTAGAGCAACGATGCTGTAAAAATTTCTCCCAAAGTATACCTAAAGAGCGTAAACTTGTAAAACCCTGAGGTAGCCTGCCATTTGGAGAAATAACTTATATAATCAATAATGGAAGGAATTTACTTGATACTGTATATTTTTTAATGAAATTTTAGGAGCATTTTGCATCCTGCACTGTAATTTTTCTGTATGTGCTTTAATATAAAATCTGTATCTTCAATTACTTACTATTAGATTACTTAACTTGCCCTACCTCCAAGTCATCAGATAAAATTGTTACTCCAGGAAGATGAGTTGCATTTATCTCAGGGCACTGTGCACGCAGCACATGGCCACATACCCTTAGGTGTACACATAATGCAATCTGAGAAGATCTCTATGAGAATAAAGCACATCAGGTCCAGGAAATACTCCTCTTATGCTCTGTAAGGGCAGTCTTATATCTAATCATTAATGAAGATGCACAAGAAATGTTGTTCGACTTTCTTACTGGTTAAATTTTGCTTCATGACTTTTAAACTCTACAGTTTTACTTACAAATCTCTTTCATTTTTGCTTAAAAAAAGTAAAATATGAGTGATATAATCTTTATGTTTCACTTTGACATATATGTACATGTGTATATGATTTTCCAAGGAAATATATTCAATATTAGAATATTTTGTCTTCAGGAAAATAACCACAGATAGACTACAGAGATATTTGCTTTGTTTTATTTTTTATTTTTTGTTAAATATCTTTTTCATTAAATGAACTCTTAGCTTGGAAACTGTGAACATGGAAGTGGCTGAAATATGTTTTGGAAGTCATTAAGATTGTGTTGGTTAGGCAGCTATCTATCATTCTCTGCATAAAATTGAGCCAAGAACGAACCCCTGTAACTCTGCAGCTGGTTTACTTGTTGTGAAAGCTTTTTGCTCCTTATGGAGAAATCAGGTATTTTTTTCCTTTTAAAACTCTCTTTTCTAGACACACTGTTCCTTTTTTTTCTTCCCCAGAACAGGCAGGGAATGATTGTGCTTTGTCTTCACTCATATCTTGTATTGTAGCTATGCACCTGTAATGCACTATTCTTAGCTCTACTTTTCTATAGACTCTTCCAAGCTGAGCTGAGAACCTCCCTCATCCGGAAACTCAATCCTTCCTCATCTGGAAGCGTCCCTACATTTACCACTGTTAATGGCTATTTCTCTCATTTTCATCTTGGTAAGAATTTTCATGTAACATTTTTACATTTATCAAATTATACATTGTACATTTAATAATCTTTTGGCACATGATGTTGAAACTCCTACTAATGAATCTTTTGCGAAAAGTTGCCAATGAAGCCCTCCCAGTTGGCACAGGGGTCGGGGTCTCAGCGCTATCAAGCTATCACTAGCCACTGTGGCCTGGGTTCAGTCTTTGGTCAGTGAGCTATCTCACATGGCACAGCAGACCTCTCCTGTCTCACCTGTTGCTCTTTTTGGCCGTTTATTTCAGTAGAGCTGCCTGTTCTGCACCCCACTCTGTCTCTGGTGGATCCTCTCACTTCTGCCCCCACACTTCTGGCCTACATTCCAGTTCTTGTATGCATAAATAAAGATAAATCTCTAGAAAAAAAAGTTTCCAATGACTGTGTAGACCCCTTCCCTCCTGGTTTCAAGTTACAGTGCATGTAGAGGGTAGTGATACATATTCGATTGAAAAATGCAGTTCTTAGATTTCCTTTACATTTTACTTTTGACAGAGATTGTAACGCCTAAGATTTAACATTTTGCTCTTGTAACTTCATACTAAACACACTATTGTATAGATAATATGCTGTTAATTGCAGATATAGGATTTTTTTAAATCAAAGTAATTTTTATGTTATTTAGGCTGCTGCTTTTTCCTACTTTATTGAGATAACTGAAAAATAAAAATAAGATACTTAAAATATATAATGTTGATATACATGTGCATTATTAAAGGATTCCACCATTGAGCTAATTATCACCTCACATATTTACCTGCTCCCCACCCCCCCTTTTTTTTTAAAGGTTTATTTATGCGCACAAGCACTGGGGTGTAGGCCAGAGGTGTGGTTGGTGAGAGGATTCACCTCAGACAGAGCAGGGAGCAGAACAAGCAGATCAACTGAAACACACTGCTGAGGGGAGCAGCGGGCACAGCAGGAGAGGTCTGCCATGCCATGTGGGTCCCCTCTCCAGCCGGAGGCAGGGATGAAACTTGTGCTGCAGTGGCTGTGGTCTGCTTCACAGTGCGTTGCTTAACCCACTGCGCCACCAGGGGGGCCCTCCCCACCCCCTTTTGTGAGAACATTTAAATTCTAATATCTTAGCAAATTTCATATAATCCAGGACTATAAGTTATAGTTTCCATGTTAGACATAAGCTGCTCAGGCCTTATTCCTCTTACAACTGAAAGTTTGTACCCTTTTATCAACTATCCCTAATTCTTCTACTAATGAGTTCCTGGTAACCATTTCCCTACTTCTGCTTGTAAAAGTTCAACTTTAAAAAAAAAAAATCCACACAATAAAGGTAGTGAAGTACTTTAGAACTTTTCTTCCTCTGTTTGATATACATATGCACCCACATATATGTGTGCATATATGTATGTGCGTATGCATATATATGATACACACACATGCATGTATATAAAGATATAGATATATCACATTTTCTCTATTCATTCATCCACCAGTGGGACTTACTCTGTTTCCAAACCTTCACTATTGTGAATAGAGCTGTAGCGAACATGGGGAGTGCAGGTATATTTTTGAGATAATGATTTCATGTGGTATAAACACATGCACAAATGTGTTTATGTTTAGGTTATATGGTAGTTCTATTTCTAATTTCTTCAGGAACCTCCATACTATTTTTCACAGTGACCACAGCCATTTATATCCCCACCAACAGTGTATAAATGTTTCTTTTCTTTCCTCTTCAGTAGCATTTGCTATCTCTTAGCTGTTTGATAATAGCCATTGTCACAAGTATGAAGTGGTATCTCACTGTGCTTTTGATTTACATTTTCTTGATGATTAGAAATGTTTAGCACCTTTTTTATGTATTTGTTGACCACTTCTATGTCTTTGAAAAATTGTCTGCTTAGCTTTTCTATCCATTTTTAAATTGAGTTATTAGATTTTTTTGCTATTGAACTGTATTGAGTTGCTTATAGTTTAGATATTAACCCCTTATCAAACATGTAACTTTCAAATATTTTCTCCCATCTTATAGGTTCTTTTTATTTTATTGAGGATTCTTTTTGCTTAGCTGAGCATAAGCTTTTTAGGTTGATGTAGTTTGACTTATTAACTTTTGGGTTTAATTAGGCAGTTGTTTTTAAATCTACATAAGACTTTTTTTTCTTCTGACTTTTAAGGGACCATAAATATATATGAAGATATCACTAAGTAGGACATATTATTGTTGAATTAAAGTAATGTGCATAAATCCAAAAGTAGAATTAACTTTAATTATTTCTTAGTAGGTGTTTTGGGGAAGTGTCAGAGAAATTATTTATTTATGTTACTTTTCTTTCATTGATTTAACATAAGAAATTTAGACATCAGGCCTGAGTTCCAACATGAAGACACTTACAAGAGTCCTATACTCCTTTCTGATAAAATTACTTAAATGCTAATTTCTCTCCTAATGTGTGAATGAATGGCTCATACCTCTCAACTATGCCAACTGCATGTAGATTTCCTAGAAGGTTTTTGGGGATGAATTTTTATAGGTCTTTGTACTTTCTCAATACTCAAAACTCGAACAAACAAGCTATACATTCTATCTGCTACATCTCAGCACAGTGTGAGCACTCAGAAACATTACAAAGTATGTCTTTTTAGCCTCTTTTGTGGTATATACTTTCTTTAGCATAGTCTTTTAGAAAGCAAGTTTTGAAAAGGAAACTATCTAGACAGTGTGAAGAAAAACAAGGCTAAGGAAAATACAAGGCCAAAGTATGGTGAGAAAAAGCAGCAGGTCATCGGAGAAAATTAGTTAGAGGAGTGATGGGAAGGAAAGAGTCAGAAACACAAAGCATTTTTGTGGGGATTGGGCGCCAAGGTCTGAGTACAGAAATTACTTTGGAGAAAGTGGACAGATGACAGTGCCAAATAAATACAGCAATTAATGTTCTTTTGAAGAGAGAAATTTACTGCCATTTTGGGGGAAGAGAAGATCACTCAGCATTTTTCAGATGCAATGAAATGTCTAGGCTAACCCAGTTAGCTAACATACCCCACAAAATTGGAGTGAGGGAGAGTCTAAGTTGGAATTTGTTTTCTTTCAACTGTTTCCATCAGAAATGGGATGAGAGCGGCTCTTCTATTTGGGCTCTGTGGACGTTAGTCACAGGTTTGATCTAAATAAACTCTTAGAGCAGCAATTTCAAAGTCAATGAAGCCAAGAGATTAAAAAAAGTTTGAGGCATATGACACATATTTGAGAAGACTAATTTAAACTTGTAAAAGTGATAATCCCTGTTGGTTCATTTGACTCTGAAGTGCATGAATGGCAAGCTGTACACAGCATAAAATTTAAGCAAAACATAACAAAAACTAACGATCAGATCTAAAATGTCACTTCTTGGGTTTCACCTAGAAAATTTTTCTACTTTTTCCAGTTGTTTATAAAGACCTGGAGGGTCCCAGATATTGTGACTCATGATGATATTTGTAGTTATAATTATCTTTGACACACTGAAATTACTCATTTACAGAATAAAAGGAGTATTTGTTATTATTTGAACTTGTCTAAACTTCCAAAGACTTTTTCCTACCCATATGTTGTGGTTTTAAATAACAGATAATAGCCTGCCTGAGCCATTTTAAGCAAAAAAGAGAACTGATTGTATTGTATACAATTATTATAGAAGGCCACAGAGATGATTATATAACCCAAGAACAGAAATACTGGTGGATCTTTATAAACACATAGGTAAGAATGAGAACCAGGAATAGGAAAGAGATCAGAAACTCTCTTTGTTTATTTTCTTTAGTTTTCACTGCATTTTTCTATTCTTTTTTCCATTCAAAAACTGGAGCATTTGTATACTATGTCATAGCATTTATTTTCACAATAGGCAAAAGGTGGAAGCAACCTAAGTATTTATTGACAGATGGTGCACACATTTAGTAAAATATCATCTGGTCCTAAAAAAGAAGGAAAATCTGGCTCAAACTACAACAGGGATGAATATTATGCTAAATTACTAAGTTAGTTACAAAAGAAAAATATTCTAATATTCCACATCTTAGGTACTTAGAGTAGTCAAATTCACAGAGATAGAAAGTGAAATCGTGGTTGGCAAGGGCGAATACTGCAGGGAGGGGGAATTGTTAGTCATTTTTTTAATGGGTTCAGAGTTCCAGTTTTACAATATGAAAAGATTTCTGGAGATCAGTTGTATAAGGATGTGAATAGACTTCATAATACCGAACCGCACACTTAAAATGGTTAAAATTTATGTATTTTAACACATTTTTTAAAGTAGGTGAACATTTGTAGTTAACTTAATTAGTCTGGTAATCATGTACATGGATCTACCAAGTAGGGAAATGTCACTAAATTGTGACTATATACTGCATTCAATTTGATAAGAATCAGCCTCTGATGGGTAGCAATAAATGTCAAATCGTTCAACATTGATTTCTGGTGAAGCAATATTGCTTAACAATATTAAAAGAAAAATTATCTTTCAGATACTTTAAAAAACCTGGTTTTGCCTTATTTGCTAATTGACAATGCCAAATGCATCCTATTCTCAGCATCTGACCTTACATTTCATATCTAACCACCTACCAAAAATACAATAGTAATACAAATTCTAGAAAATGGAAATCTGACCCAGTTCCCTCCTGGTCCAGTCAGGTATGACCAGGAAGTGTGCTTTATGAGTTTAGCTTGGCTGCTGGTTGGGTCACTCTGGAGCACTTGGGGGAAGGGGATGAGGAAGCTGGGAGGCGCTTCCTGGAGATCATTGTCTAAGGACCCATTTGATTAGAAGAATCAGTGAGAACTGAGGGATGCTTGAGACTGCAGCCTCCAGTAGCAGAAATAAATGTTAGAGAAGCCTTGGTGAGCATCCTGGCCAATTATAGTTCCAAATAAAGGCAAAAGAGTTAATAAACAAAACTAAGGATGAAGGCAGAAAGCTGAGAACCTGAAGAAATCATCATTAGATAGAAATTAAAGCAAGAAGGCAGGGCTCAGAATTCCAAGATCGGACACTTTTGGGGAAGTTGGAACTGCAAAGAAACTGAGAATCAGAGCTAGAGAAACTGAAGAGTTGGAGAAAACTGTGTTAACAAATCCAGACCGTATTCTGCCTTGTTGGGCACAGAAACTTGAACTAGCTCCAGTCACATTTAGTTTTGCCTCTGGTCATTGCTTCAATATTTTCAGCAGCCAAGTTGGTTGAAAACAATTTACCTAAAACCAAACTGGTAGAAAGTAATTCAATGTGACTATTTGTTTTAAGGGGTAATTCATGCACTATTAATTTTGAAATTGCTTTATTTTCTCTTTTTTCAGAATTTGAGGAATTTTTTCCTTAATAGTTCCTTAACCTTTCTTTTTAATTTATGAAGCATTTCCATCCAAGCATTTCCAATCTTGTTTGTATTTTGTATTTAGCAATACTTCGATGGTTTTATACTATAGAGAGGCAAAGGAAAATCCTACGCTCCATCTGGGTTCTTCTTAGGTTGGATGAGTAATCAAAACAACATCCAATGGGTTAACAGAGGAAAAACCAATTAAATAACATACATATGGAGAATTTACATGGTAGTTAAGTTCTAGAGAATGATGGAGCAGACCAGGGACATTTATTCTGTGTTTAGGGGGCTGAGGTATCAAGGAGAGAGAAGAAGGTGATCTCATCTTTACTCTTAAAAGTAAAGGTAAGATTTTCAGAAAGTGGACATGTTACCTGGATAATACTCCCAAAACTACATTCTTTTAGGCCATCAAAGGGGAAAGGTGACTGTTCCATCAATTAGGAAAAGGAGTGATCATTAATCTCTTCTTCAATTAGAAATGGTTGAAGGACTCAGGCAAGGACAAATATTTTTCCTCAGTCTCCTGGGCCTCCACTGTTCTCAACTCAGAGTGATCTGCTTTCTTTAAGTAACTGGAAATAATGATTTTAGAACATTACCTTTGTAATCGACTGCTTATGTGTTGCATGTATATGATTTAGAAATGAGGAACAACACTTTTGTTTATTCTCTAAAATTCAGAAAAAAATGACAAAAAGTTTTAATGGCTCATGAAAACTCAAAAAACTACTTCAAGTGCATCAAATTTACCAAGATAAAAAAATCCATATCAGATAATTTTTTGACCAATTTATCCTTTTGAACAATTTAACCTCGAGAAAATTGTTTTAGGTCAATTTATTTTTGACAATTCACCTTAGAATCTTGGTTATTCCTACCAACCATTTCCTGTGATATGCTTTCTTGTTAAAAGCCATCGATGATATAGTAATATTCACACTTTCCCATTAGTTAGAATAAAATTGGGGGGATATTCTTCTAAGAATTCATCAACAGTTAACCGGAGACACTTAAGATTATTCAGGGCTAACCACCCACTTGAGGATTCCTGTCAGAAGTCACAGCAAAGTTGCTGGGAGTTTGATGCTGAACTTTGCAGCCCTGGCCCTCAGAGCGGCCAGCACCAGGCCAGATGAAGGGCCAAGCTCTGCTCCTGACATCCAGCACCACACGCCCAGATGGAGGGAGAGGTGCCTGTATGGTGCCTTGCTCTGTAGTCACCCTTGATGTTCTGAAAGACGAGGCTGCTTGGGAAAAAGGAAGAGTTGAGCAGCCATTTTGTGACTCTTTATAAAGGTGCGATGCTTGTGGATTTGCTCTTTTATTCTGGGAATTACTTTGGAAGTCACTTCCCATTCTAATCAAGGGCTGTAGACCTCTGAGCCGACCCCCAACCCCCTAGGTCTTGCCTCCTCTCCCACCATCACCTCAGTAGCTACAGCTGCCCCACCCTATCAGTCCCGTAGCTGTAACTCCACCTCAAACCATCAGTTGGTAATTGGAACTTTTTCCTCTACTCAGTTAGTTTTCCCTTTCCCTCTGCCCTGTTGGTTAGAATAAATTGTTTGCTTTTTATTTTTTTTGCACACCAAAATCTCTTTTATGTGCTTTTGTGGCAGCAGGTGATGGCAGTCAGAACTGGTGAGAGACATTCTGACCCATTGTCTAGTAACAAAGCAGTGGCCAAAATGAAACTGGAGATTAGATCTCTTGCCTTTCCCACACTTAAATACTGAGAAAACCAAACCACTCTTAAATAATGGTGTATACTTTTTAAAATCTGATTAAGAAAAAATGATTGTGACACTGTTGTCCCATGCTAAGAAGGTGGCAAATGTGTTTTTCTGTGTGGTTCCTTTCAGATATTAGTATTGTAATAAAAGTTAACATGTATGCAGCACTGATCATCTGCCACGCACTTTGTTGAGTGCTTTACATACATTAGCTCATTTAATCCTCACAATAACACTATGTAGTAGACACTGCTATTATCCTCATCATGATAGATGGAATGCAAAACACCCTCCCGCCCAAGCAGTCCTTCCCTGTACTCGTACTCCTTATATGAAAATATGATATTGCAGATTTTTCTTATCCCCTGAATTTTGAGTCTTTCAGTAGATCTTGTGATGTTTTGGCCAAAAGAATATAGTGGAGTGGCATTAGACCAGTTCTGAGCCCAGGACGCCAATGTTCCCCCACCCCCGCCCTTCTTCCTTTCCTCTCTGTCTCTGTTTCTCTCTCCTCCACTCCACCACCTTTTACTTTCACATGTACTTAAGTCTGTGAACCTGAGTTAACTTGGAATAGCTTTCATCCAAAATACACAAGAGGATCAAGCCAAGATGAGCCTATTGTATGGTGTATGATAAAATTTCAAACCTTGGACATAAGAATCAGAAACTTCTCTATAAGCCCGGTTGGGATCAGAAGTAGCACTGAGTTTGAGTCTATAAAAATCATTCAACTGAACCATATAATTGTGAGCAAGGATAAATGTCCTTTAAGTAGATGAGTTTGGAGTTTGTCCTATTACAGAGTAATAGTTAAATTATATTACATAAATGAGGAACTGAGGTACTCGGGGTATAATAACTACCACATGGTTTCAAAGCTAAAGGTAGCAGGTCTGGGATTTGAACTCAGGCAATGTGACTCCAGTCCCCATGCTCTTAAACCATTATGCCATATGGTTTCACAAGTGTAAATCACATAGCACAAAGATGAAGAGCTCACAACCTGTCACCGTCATTCCATTCTATTCATCCTGAACTGTTTATAGTACCAAAGAGGACATATGGTTCCCATTTCTCCCACTTGCAGATTGAAGTCTGCGATCTGTCTTTTTGTAACTGGAAAATGCCAGGGTCGGCTGCCTGTCATGGACGGAAGCCAATTGAACAGAGAGCAGGAATTAAATCTATAACATGCACTTTAATGTCAGAAAGTCACCCATCTGAGAGAACGGGGGTATTTTACCCTAAAAGCCCATTCTAACATCTCTTCTCAAGCTGGTCTTTTTCTAGTGAACTAAACAAATCATAAGGGAACCTCCCACCACAGAAGCCCATCAGGGTTGGTTCCCTCATCTTCATCACATTCCCATAGTTTCTTTTCTCCTTGGTCATCTTGAGCCAGGTACATTGTGTTTTCCTGCACCTGGGATAGTGTCAATGTTTGACACTTCTTCAGGTATCATTGAGGCAGGACTATCAGTTCAAAACATGAATATCAGTTCAAAGAAAAGAGATTATTAACCACCTGTGTTTGCATGTAGATATGCTATGTGTGTGCATGCATTCTTACACTAGTTATGGTGCCCTTTCTTTTTCTCCCTAACACCTATCATTCCCTACTGTTAGTTATGATCCTTATATCTATAAGGTTTAAAACAAAAGAAACATAGAGGGAAAAGAGTGCCTTTCTCCAAAGCAGGAAAGACTGTTTCACTATTTCCATTTATTGTCCCATTTCATCTCCATCTCCAAGGACTTTCTCCACCATGGTTTAAATTCTGTCTAAACTGTAAAGTTTCCTCTACACATTTTAGGCTCTGTGACTAGAGCTCTACAAATTAAACTGAAAAAAGACAGTTCACCTAAAGAAAAAACAAACAAGTTTACTATGTTAGTATGTATATCACTCATAGGCATGGAAGCACTTAGAGATGAATAACTCAAAGGTATGGAAGGAACTTGGTCTACATAAAACATTTTTAAGGAAGTGGCAAAACACAGGAAAAGGACTTTGACTTCATACAAAGAGAAATTGTGGATAGGCAAATACATGGGTAAACTACAATAATTAGTAAAGTTTGGTATATAGATTCCTTTGGTGTACCTCATGGCTGTTAAAAATCTAGTCTTACCTAGAGATTAGACCTTGTCCTTCTCAGTTGAAAGGGGTGTAGGGAGAAGCTTTTATAAATTAATTTTCTGCTTTCGAGCTTGTGGGGGTCATGGGGGGGGGCAGAGCTCTTTTTATACCTGCT
This sequence comes from Galemys pyrenaicus, assembly GCA_019455555.1. Classification (NCBI taxonomy): domain Eukaryota; kingdom Metazoa; phylum Chordata; class Mammalia; order Eulipotyphla; family Talpidae; genus Galemys; species Galemys pyrenaicus. The sequence continues at coordinate 2,256,895 of JAGFMF010011858.1, forward strand.
TCTTCTCAATTACCTTCAATGCAAAGTAATTCTAGTGTTAGACAGGACGTAGGACCTGTTGAGTCCCTGGGAATAGTATGGCATTGGACATTAACTCAGGTTGAGGCTCACCAAACCATTATAAAGCAGAAAGTAGCATTTTCTCTACTGGAAATGCTAGGCAGATCACCTACCCACAAGGTCAAGTTCTTCTGCCCTTGTCAGCAATATCTCATGTATAGTTTGTATTTGTTCCCTGCTCTCTGCTGAAGTTCCCCATACACCCATGCTCCTCTACCATCTGACATGTGAGAAATGCTGCATTTTAGTATCTTTTTGTACTTTTAGAAGAAAGGGGCACTTTATCTCTTGTCATTATGTTCACTGCAACACATGACCTGGGACTGGCACATAGTAGGCATTCATTAAGCATTTGTTAAACCATAATTACGTTGAACACCAACTGTCATGTGTGGCTTGGACTGCGGATGGTCCACAAAGAAATCAATTGTGACGAGTCACAGATATAGGATAATCTTTTCATCAGAGCATAATGTTGATTCTTTGATCTGGAGTAGTCTTTTTTCCCCCTTGACAAAGATTTAAGCACACTGGGTACTTCCTTTCAATTAATGGTAATGGCCAGGTTTCCAATGAATATAGCAAATAAGATGGATAAGAGACAAAGAAAACATTCAAAGCTACTTTTATTAAAAAGTAATCTGCAGCTTACTTTCAGCTCTTTGACATCTAATATCCAATGATGCTATTTGAATATTTCCCCCATCATTGTCTCTAAGGTTTTGAAGCCAAGAGATCACTGAACTTCACACTCATCTTTGGCCCAGCGAAATGTGCAGCACACACCAGACTTCCTTCCTTCCTCCTCCTCTATTCCCTCTCCTGCTGCTCTTTGCCACTGCTCCATATTTATGAAGGCTGGGGACTGACTGTCTAGGCCTTATTATCTGTTTCTAAGGGGTCTGCTCCTTTCTGCTCCTTTTATAATGTCTCATTCTTTCTTTTTCTGCAGCTCAACCCCCCCTTTTTTTCGCAAGCGAAATCCGCTAAGCTTTGGCTTTGACTACCCTACATTGGAATAGAGAAATGTCAGCAATGTTAGTCAAGATATACTGTAGAATTGTAAATAGCCATCTTTCTAAGCACTTGAGGTCAATATCTAGGTCTACATTCGCCACTGTAGTTGACAGTGACAGTTGCTTATCAGCTGTGTCAGCTTGGTCAAATTGTTTAAACTCTCCCTGCATCAGTTTTCTTATCTCTAAAATGGGGAGATATATCTAGATAGATAGATATTGATATATACATATATAGTTGGCAGCACTGAAATTTTCAGGGTATACCTACAGGCTGGAAACTCAGCATTCCTATGTTACTGAAATAGAAAATCCTCTTCTGGAAACCTTCATTGTTTGTTCTTAAGAATTTCAACTAATTGGAGATAACCCACTATAGAATGGAGGTGATCTGCTTGACTTAAAGTCTATTGGTTGTAAATGTTAGTCCTGTATCTAAAACATCTTCACAGAAACTATAGTGTAGCATTTGACCAAACATCTGGGCATCATAACCTAATGAAACTGACACATTACTGAAATGAACCATAACAACTGAAATAAATGATTCTGCTAAGACAAAAATAATCTACATCCTTAGCTTGGTATATGTAAACTTGAAAGTTCCAATTATGACAGGGTAGTTTTGCTTTGTTTGTCTTTTCTACTCCTGTTCTTCGTCATCTAAATTACTTCTGTCCTCAAGCCCAGCAAAGCTGTCAGGACATTCTGACCCGACTTCTACATCTCACCTTTGTCCACTTCTCAGGAATGATGCCCCAAGGACTCATTATTAATCAGATCTCTTGTTTTGAATGAGCTTCATTCTCCTTTCATTTCTCTTTCTGTCTCCCAAGCATTAACCCTTTCTAGTACATAAGATTTTTTTTTTTAAAGATATTATTATCTATCTATGCACACAAGAGCTGGGGCACAGGCCAGAGGTGCAGGGCATGAGAGGATTCACCAGAGACAGAATGGGGAGCAGAACAGGCAGATCGACTGAAACACACTGCTGAGGGGAGCCTAAGAATCTTAAAAAACAATGTTTTTCAATAACTAGTCCTTTTTTTAAACACTTCCCAATTTGTAAAACAGATCCAGAACTGCTCTGCCAAAGTTGGAGCAAATATTCAGTAACATCCTCCCTCCCAATTACCAGCCCCATCACCTCTCCAAGATGCAGTTTGAACAAGGCGAGGTAGAGCGAGCACTAGGTCACTGGGGCACTGTGGGAACAGTTCTCCAGTCTGCCATGGGCCGGCACACCTGTGAGAGTTCCTCTGGGCAGCGTTATGTCTGTTCCAAGGTGTCCCTGTGAGTGGAGCTCCTCTTCTGTGGTGCAGTGTTATTTTCCTGCTTTTGCCCTGTGAGCATTCCCAGGCTGTTACCAGTGACTGAGTCAGAGCTTGTCACAAACTACCCAATATGGCTCTTTTATGGGAGAATTTACTATAGATGCCTGGAAAATGGTGTGCACTGGATCAATGACTTTTCAAGTGGCGTAATGCTGTGATGGCTCCATAACCATGTGTCAAATAAATGCAAGAAAAAACTGGTAGTTATTGTTTGTTTACATAGTCAGGGTTTTCTTGTACTAATAACACATTTACTTTGAAAGTGCATATCACACACACACAAAATGATGTCAAAGGGCTTGTGGCCTGTAAAATCTGACAGTGTGAAAATTTTTATTTTTGAAAACAAAGGACCCCTTCTCTCTTGAATGAGTAGAAAACCAACAGTTCCAAAGTGACAAAACTCAATGAATTATTGTATCGTTAAAGCATATTATTCATTCTTAATTTCTAAGATAGTCCCTTCCCCTATGTAAGGTTCTACCAACATTTTGAAAATCTTCCTTTTGCAAAATATACATATTGATCACCAAATTCATTCTGAGAATTATTAAAGCAGGAATTTGTGACAAATGGCTTATAGGATGCAGCATGAATATTCTTCACTCCTCTGCTGAAAGGAAGCCAAGATCCTAGGATCTAAATGCAAACTCTAAGACCAAAACAGTCTCATTCTTCACTTGTTCAGTGTTAATATTTGTTTTATCTAGCCCGAAAGATCTCTGGACAGGTACCTTGCCTGTATCATGCAAAGTATCAGCACTGTGTCTGGTGCTGTAGTTAAAGCAAATTGCATTGCTCTAAAGGCACCGTGAAACCCTGAGGATTGTTAGAAGCCAGTTCTGCCCACTGGTTTCTTGCCCAGTATCCTCTGCTCACTCATGTGATAGCCAGGGATGCCACGTACCTATCAGTGGTTAGGAGAATAGTCTGGATGTCTGGGCAGGCTGTCACATCAAGACCTTGCAGGACGGTCATTACCTAGGGAGTCACGTGATGCTACTGGGTCCAGGGACCTGGTGTCCACAAGAGCATGAAATAAGCAAAACAAACAAAAAAACCAAACATACCCGTTTTCCTGAGAAGTCAGCTCCCAATAGCCAGTTGGAGTAACCAATAGCCAGTTGGAGTAACCCTGGGCTACTTCTGGGTGAAGTCATGGCCATGTACCCTGAGGCTACAGCCCGTGGCTGGAGAGTTGTGACTGGTATTTACAAATCCTGGCACATTCCCTTATATTGGGAAATTTCGTTACAATTTCCATGTGTCAGTTACCTCATATTTGAAAGTACTTGAAAATAGTCCTGCAAAGCAGCATTGTGAAAATCGAATGGGTGAATTTTTATAAATATGACTGATAGTAGCTAGTAGTACATTGTGGAAATTAGACAAAAGTGCCCTTTAGATGGAACATATCTAAATATAATAAGAGCCGTATGTGGCACAGTTAACATCGAACTCAGTGGTGAAAACAGAAAGCTTTTTCTCTAAGATCAGGAAGAAGACAAGGATGTCTGCTTTCACCACTACTATTCACCATAGTAAAGAAGTCCTAAACAGAGCAATTAGGCAAGACAAAGACATAAAAGATATCCAAGTTGGTAAAAAAAAAAAGGAAAGGAAATAAAATTATCACAATTTACACAATTTACAGATGAAATAATATACATAGAAAACAACATGAAAAAAACTGATCACATTCCTAACTACAAACAGTGTAGTAAAGGAAATCAAGAAAACAGACCCCTTTTCTATTTCTCCAAAAAGTATTAAATACCTAGAAGTAAACTTAAGAAAGGAGGTAAAAGACAATGAAAACAATAACATGTTGTTAAAAGAAATAGAAGGCAAAGAAATGGAAAGATAATCTCTGTCCAGAAGAATTAACATTGGTATCATGAACAAATTCCTAAGGCAATAAACAGAATCAATGCAATCTCTATAAAGTTTCAATGGCGTTCTTCAAAGAAGTAGAACAAATATTACTGAAATTCATGTGGAACAACAAAAGACACTGAATGGTCAAACAGATTTCAGATTATACTACACAGTTAAATTAATCAGAATAGTTTGGTATAAATTTAGGCACACAAACCAAAAGATCAAAACTGAGTGCCCATAAACTAACTCACATCTATACGGATAGTAAATCTTCAGATAAAGGAGCCAAGACTGCATATTAAGAAAATAAAATTTCTTCATCTAATGGGGTAGGGAAAGCTGGACAGGCACATGCAGAAGAATTAAACTAGACCACTATTTCACACATCTACACATTAACTCAAAATGGATAAACTATTTAAATCTTAGACCTGAAGCCATAAAATACCTAGAAAAATATATAAGCAAAACACTCCATGGCATTGAATTAAGTGATATTTGGGGACTCAACTCCTAAGGGAAATAAAGCCAAAAGTAAACAATTAAGATCATATCAAACTGCAAAGCTTCTGCACAGTGAAGGAAACTATCATCACATAGACACCTTATTCAGTGGGAGAAAATAACTTGCACATAGTAAATCTAACAAGGGCCCAGTATTCAAGATCTACAGAGAACTCATACAACTGAACAAACAGAAAAAAACAAAAAACAAAACCACAGTTAAAAAAAAAAATAGAAGGCCTAAATAGACTTTGTTCTAAAAAAGACACATACATGGCCAACAGACTCACGAAAAAAATTCTATCATCACTTATTATCCAGGAAATGTAAATCCAGACCACAGTGAGATGCTACCTCTCACCCGTGAGAGTGTTCCATATCAAAAATCCAGAAACAGTAAATGTTGACAAAGGTGTGGAGAAAAAAGAACCTCCTACCCTCTTGGGAATTATCAACTGATCCAGTCCCTATGAAAAACAGAATGGAGGTTTCTCAAAATAATAATAATAAAAAAGTTCCAACAATCCAGCAGTTCCACTCCTATGTATCCACCCAAAGATGCAAAAACACCAATTCAAAAGAATATATACGCTCCTATGTTCACTGCAGCACTATTTACAATGGACAAGTTATGGAAGCAATCTTAGTACCAAGAGACAATGAGTGCATTAAGAAGCTGTGATATACTGACACAATAAAATACTACTCAGCTATTTTAAAGAGGTGAAAATTTTGTCATTTTAAACACTATGAATGGAAACTGGAGTGGGGAGGTTTATGCTAAATGAAATAAAGGACAAATACTGGAATATGTGAAAGACAGAGTAATAGACAACACCAAACACAAACCAAATTCTAGAAACCTGAGTGTAAAACTGACACTACCAAAAAGGGAGGTAGAGAAATGGAAACGGTAAAAGGGAGTGGGCCTACTGGGCCCAGTGGACTATAGTAGAGGCCTCTGGCTACCTGGGTGGTGGGTGGGGATGGAACCGTATACCCGGGGAGGTGGGATCCTATATTTCTGAATCATATACAGTGTTATACACCAATGTTGACTTAATTAAAAATAAATAAACATATGCCCTCCAGGGTGCACATATACCAACTGTGGGGTACACCTCAGCAAGTAAACCTCCTGGGAATTTTCAGTTCCTTACCCAGACATCCTGGCTCAGAGAACATCCTGCACAGTTCTATGTATCAACTCTGCATGTTCAGCTCTTAGAAAAAGTCTCGGAGCAAATAGGACAAATCCTCTAAAAAATGTTTGCTGTCATCATCATTATCACGTTCCCGTGGTCTTCCTGGAGACTGTAGCCTTACTATGTCTACTTTATCCTACAGATATGTCAGAAATGTGCTACACGTGTAGGTGGGGGTGATTTGAAGCAGTATTTGCTAAATCGCTTTTTAAACGAACATGTTGACTTGATGGTGAGAACTATGTTGAGAGATTGGTAGTTAGGACATTATGCAAGAAAGAAGTGGAAAGGAATGTAGAAGGTCTACGGGTTGGGCCTCTTTTACCTGCCAACCCCCACAGCAGCTTCCTCTCCCAAACCCAGCCCTGCGTAGTCTGTTCATCTGTATCCTTGTTCATGTTCACCCTATATCAAAAGTAAAATGCGCTTCACTGAAGTTTGATGATATGCTCTAAAATATATTTTTAATGCTTTCTATTTTTCAAAGAATGTTATGCTATATGCAACTGATTATATCCCAAAAGAAAATAAATGGTTATCACATGTGGCGACAGTATAGTTCTCATAGGTAGCTAGGATAAAACAGATGCACCTTTTGCTTTTTTATTCAGCTACCTTAACTTTACCTATTTATGCACTATCCACTATACAGAGATAGCTGTGTGGATACACTGAAATGCTTTGTAAATCTTAGTGATAAGTGGTTTTTATTTAAATGTAAAAATGATACCTTTGTCCTCAGATAGCTGACATTAAAAGGTTTCTAAGGGGAAATGGAGCAGTAAGAAGACATTAATGTGATTACGCCACCTTGTGGCCACTGGTAGATTTTCAGTCGCTTTGGATCTCTGTTGGAGAAATTCAAAGGTTTTCTTGTTTATCAACAGCTCGTTCTTGAGAACTTAGCCCTGAGAATCAGTCTCTTTTTATGCCTAGGTATTTTCTCCAGTCACATATTTTGCATGGCGCCTTAAGCACATCGTCGCTGATGATCAGGATTATACCATTTTTCAACTGCTCTCCACACGTTATTGGCTACTAGCACAATAGAAAGCATTGAAGCAAGAAAGAGTGCTACACAAAACTGCAGCTCAATTCAACCTAAAACCTATTTTAGGACATTGCACAATTGTCACATATTCAGATGTTATTTTGTAAGAAAATGTGTTACTACTCGAAAGTGGGACTTGTTCAAGTTACAATTAAGCATCAAGATTTCCTACCTATTTTCTAAGAAGCATCTTGGACTCAGTGCCCATAGTTATCACAGTCACATGAAGTCATGGTAGCACCTCTTAGAAAGAATTAGAGAATAATTGTAACATATGTAATTATAAATCCCTAACAGCCTCTGAAGGAATGAGAGTGGGAGAGAAAACGTGTATAGATAGTCACCCTTCTTCCATGCAGGTCTTTGGCAAACACAATCATCTCAAGAAAAGAAAGGAGATTAGAGTTTAAATATATATTAAAAAAGACCTGGAAAGTAATAAAACTTCAAAAGCTGCAGTAGACTGTGTTAATGCCACAAATGTTCTAAGATATTTCAAAGTAACTAGAATGAATACTTTCAGTAATTTATTGGAGTCAAAGAGATAAGAGCCTTAAACATACTCATTCTTTCCAAGAACAGGCTGTGGAAGGTGTTGATTTTTCTGATGAGGAAGAAGAATGTTTAAATGAAGAGAGTACATTTTTGAAGCCTCACAGATTTACAATCGTGAAGCTCTGAATATAATGTGGAGTTGTATCTCTAACTTGACTGAAAGGAAATGGGTTTCAGAAAAAGGGATGTTGAAGAAATATGTCTGAGAAAGAAAGCAGGTTATCTGAGATAATTATTTTGTGTCATTCAGAAAGAGAGGAAAAGAAATCCAAAGATGTACTTAAACCACTCTGAGCCCTGGACAAAGGGACAGACAGAGGTCTGGGTGCTTGATAATCCACACCAGGTCCACTGGATTGGGACATCTGTGACTAACTTGTCTGAAGAAAAATGGGTTTACACCAAAAGACACAAATACACTGATTCAAAAGAATACCTGCACCCCTATGTTTATAGCAGCACTCTCTACAATAGGTATGACCTGGAGACAACCTAATGCCCAAAAACAGATGAATGGATCGGTAAGCTGTGGTACATATACACGATGGAATACTACTCAGCAATCAAAAAAGAAAAACTAGCCGCATTCATAGGAACATGGATGGAACTGGAAGGGATTATGCTCAGCGAAGTAAGTCGGAAGGCAAAAGAAAAATACCAGATGGTTCCTCCCCTAGGAGGAATAAGGGAACCAAATAAGGACCAAGGAAAGGAATAAGAACAACAACAATAATAATAATAATAAAGACACAAAAACCAAAAATGAAAAGACAAGGACAAATTGGGGATACTTGGGGGGGAGGGGGGAGGGGGAGGGTTGAGGGCAGATGGGAGCACAGGGAAGTGAGGTGATGGTGCACTGGTGATCTGGTGATGGGGAATACATGGGGATTACAATTGATGTCAAATATATGTAAATTAAAGGGAAAACATAGAATAAAAAAATAAACCTAAAAAAAATGTAAGACAAAAAAAAGAAAAAGAAAAATGGGTTTACAATAACTTGGTGACAAGCATTTCACAGCCAGAGGTTCTAGGAATGCTACTTTCCCAAGGGGTCACCTGCACAAGTTGCAGGCCTAGGGGGTTTCCACAGGAAGCATGCCACTTTTTAAGGGAAAGAGAAAACTAGAGGAGGAAGGAATAGAATATCACATGATGAGCTGAAATTTGGATTTACAGCCAGACATTAAAGACCATAGGGGAAAAATAACCCCTTAGGATGTGAAAATCTATTACTATATAATAAAAGTCTCCTGGCTAGTGAGTCTTAATATAGATAAAAAATAAAGCAATAATTAGTAGGATTTTAAATACCCCTCTAAAATACAGTTCAGAGATTTTTCTCCCTCAGGAAGTCTATAACTAAAGATGGACAGGAAACGGGAAGAAAATTCTGAGTTTCCAGGGTCTGAGCGGCAGTTTGAGTAATTTACCAGGTCTCTAGGAAGAACAAGAGGAACTGTCCAAATTTTCAGTCAATATTTACCTGTTAGGTTAATAAATCTTGCTCCTGACCTCAACAGAAGTCAATATCCCCTGATTATTAAATGCAGGTGCTTCCTCAACCTTGCTGTTTGCCCAAACTCATCATGAAATGAGTCTCCAGTTCCCACGAGCCTCTGCTATAGTTCATGGGTGTAGACTAAATAATCACTGCCATCTCAAAGCCGCGATCAAGTTGTCAATAATTAGTCCCGTACATCAACTTTTATTTGAATCATTCATTCTAATGTGTTGGATTTTCTGCTTAAGCTTTGGAGATGGTATTCAGATGTGAGATACTCTTGTGAAACAGTCAAAACCTACAAAAGGAGGCAGTAGTACAAAAGATAGATGCATAGGAGAAGACAATTTATTGGATTTAGAATGACAGAGGGCCTAAATTTGAGTTCCTTATGACCCCAATGGTTTAAGAATCACTCAATCAGTTTCTTTGCACTTCAGCTGTTGTTTCTGTTAAAGAGTACTGATAACCAACTTTAAAAGGTTATCGAGAGAATTAAACAGATCATCTAAAGCATATAAGACATTGACAATGAAAGCCTAAGATAAATGTGAGTTTGAAATGTTCCTGTGGTAAATCCATTAAGAGGGTAAAGCCAAGCAGTTTTTTTTCCCCCTATCTCTTTAGAAAAAACAAATTGAAACATTTCACAAGTTTGTTTATATTAGGGATATTTTGAGAACATTTTTACAGTGAGATTATCATGTGTCCATTCTCTCTGATTTGCATTTTCCCCTCACTTCCATGATTGCTCTGTGAACCAAACATCTTGACTCAAAGAGATGATCAACATTGATGAGTCTTTTTTTCTACTGTCTTAAAAAACTATATATACACATACATATATTTAAGAAATATAAGAATACTTATGCCTCTAAATTTCAGTTTGGTACATTAAGTTGACTTGAAGAATCTCATTTTGCCAGGACAGAGAGAGAATATAGACTTTAGACAACTAAGTCCTGTAATATAATTTGCTAGCTGGCCAATGGAGGTGAAGCAGAAATCCAGTTCTCTAATCCATGGATCTTGTATACATTATCTATCACCATGACAAAAATTCTTACACAAAGTGATCTAACTGTGTGCTTTGTCTTACGCAAAAAGGTTCAAAATGTGCAAGCCTTTCTTTCAAGTCTACAAATTTGTGTTGGGAGGAATGAAATGTCAAGTGCTGAGCACAGACCTGGAGAGACTGTCCTATTCCTGGTTAACCACAGTGATAGAAGAAGGGTAACCACAATGATCCCACCTTTCTATGACTGTTTCTGAGGATGGTACTTGACCACTGTCCCCAACAAATATTCTAGAACATAAAAATTGTTTTCAATGTAAGGACTGTGGGTGTTTTGGCGGTGAGTGCAATGTGGTAACATACATCTGAAGAGTTTGTGAACTTACATCTCTGAATCATCTAGGGTGTGGTGAACCAATGCTGCCTCAATAAAAATAGTACAACCAAAAGTAGATTTTACTGAAACAAAAACAATCACTTCACAGACTGAAACTATTTTGTACTTCTTTGATGAGAAACATTGGAATGCGTTTCACATTTCAAGCGCACCGTGTAAGCTTCACCATCTGTAGGGCAGTGATAGTCCTTACAGTCGTTTTTCGATTTTTAAAATTTACTAAAAAAATTTTTAAACTAAATTACCTAGCTAATTTATGTTTGGTGATTGCAAAAGTTATAGAGACACAAAAAGAAAGAGCAAAAAATTCCTTTTCTTACATTACTGAGTAATATTAGCAACTCAGTCAGGATTGATCATTTAGGGTTTTTTCTCTCTATTCAAATAAGTTGTTACTTTTAGATTTTTTTAAATAAAAATTAAATTACATTATATTCATTATTCAATAATCTTATATTTTTGATACTAACATTATATTTACACATATGTATATACATATGCATATGTATACACTTAAAACTCATTTTTTCAATTAGTTGAATTATATGAAGGTGCATATTCTTTTAGTGGCTGCCCTAAAATAGATGATTAGATCAGGAAGCTGTGGTACATATACACAATGGAATACTATTCAGCAATCAAAAAGGATAAAGTTAGAGTCATTCATAGAAACATGGATGGAGCTGGAAGGGATTATGCTCAGCGAAATAAATCAGAAGGCAAAAGAAAAATACTGAATGGTTTCATTCCTAGGAGGAATATAAGGGAACCAAATAAGTGATCAAAGTAAAGAATAATAACAATAATAAAAATACAACAAAAACAAAAAGACAAGGACAAATCAGGGACACTTGATGGGGAGGAGGGAAGGAGTGGGTTGAGGGCAGAAAGAGCACAAGGGACTGAGGTGATGATGCACTGGTGAAATGGTGGTAGGAAATCCATGGGGACCACAATTGATGTCAAATATATATAAATAAAGAAGAAAAAAGATAACTTTTTAAAAATTTATTACATCACAGTTTCTGAATATCAGTCAACTGGGAGAAACTTAGTTGAGTCATTCTGACTTGGGATTTCTCATGAGGCTACCACTGAGGTATTGGCCAGAATACAGTCATCTGTATCCTGATTGTGGCAGGACCCTCTGCTCCTAAAGCAATTTACAGACATGGTTGTTGAGAGAAGCCTCCTTTTTTCCCATGGGGACCTCCGCATTCGGGTGCTTGAATGCTCTCATGCCATGGCAGCTGGCTTTCCTATTCCTCATTCCATGACATTGTATGTTACTTTTCTGGTTGATCCTACCAATTCACTTATTAGCAAATAATGAAGGGTATACTTTTCTTCACAAGCTCACAGACATGGGTAGTAAATTTTTGCCAACATGGCATGTAATTATCTGTAACTATGTAGATTGTTTCCACATATTTATAGACTCTAGAGACAGGTAAAATGGGGATATGTCTTCCTGCTTTTAACAAAAAGTGAACGATTTAATATAGATTGATTTGCAACTTGGTTTGAAAATTCATTCATCGGAATATTGTAAGTGAATTTCCTTGACAATGTATATAAATTTTATAATTAATCTTAATAGCTAATAGCACACTTATAGTTATATCATCATTTACTTAATAAGCTATTGTTATAAATGTAAGTTGCTTCCCATTTTTAATTATTATTATTAACAACACAACATTAAGTATTCTAAAATGTACAATTTTAAGTACTGATACAATGATTCTTTTCTCATTTCCTTTTATAATAGTACACTTGGGCAGGGGCTAAACTAAATAGGTCATAAATTTGTTGAATGTGCTTTAAAAACTAATTCTTTTGGGGTGATGCACAAAAGTTTTAAATCAAAGGATAATTGATTACTGTTGACAAGCAATATATATTTTTTATCCTTGGTTATTAGTTTTTATTCGCTAAAGAACAGTTTTTTTTTTTTTCCTCTCTTTATGTCTACTACCAGAGCATCATTTTCTAGAAAAGGTTTTGCTCAATTTGTAGTTATCAAGTATTGCTCCTAAGGGCATGTTCTAAAACCAAGGTGTAAAGAGTTACTGTAGGAGAAGATGACTTGTCCCAATACTAGCTGACGTTTATTTGGCCTTTACTTTGGTGCCAGGTACCCACTGAATACTTTGTAATCAGTATCTCTTTGAAGTCTATCAATTTATTCAATCTCTTTCAAGTTATGACTACAAGCTACTGACATTTACAATTTTCAGATAAAGAAAATGAACCTTAGATTAGAATTTACCCAGACTCTCAAAACTAGCGCTGGGAGCAACTGGAGTGCAATTTACATGGACCTTACTCCCGGAATTTGTGACCACTACCCTCTTTTGATTTTGAGTGTTAAGACTATGACCCTTGTCTAAAATTGAGCCTCTTTGAATACATGTGTGGTATGAATTAGTCAGAGGAGGTCTTTCTATCACAAAAGTTTAATGCTGCTCTTTTTTTTTTTTTTTTAAACAACTCCTCTTTTATTTTTTTTTTAAACATCTTGTTTTTTTTTTTTTTTTTTTTTTTAAAGATTTCTTTATTTATGCATACAAGCACTGGG
>JAGFMF010011858.1:2272974-2292480 GCA_019455555.1 Galemys pyrenaicus
CCCGCCCTGGCCGGCAGCAGGGATCGAACTCGTGCTGCAGTGGCTGCGGTTTGCTTCATAGTGCGTTGCTTAACCCACTGCGCCACCAGGGAGGCCCCTGGTTAAGTAACTTCAAATGGCATATCCTTTGTCTTTCTTATAGGGTGGTCAGATTATACAGGGGAGGTGCCCCCGTCACTTCCTGCTGGTGAAGGCATGAGTGTCTGCATTCTGGGGGCCATGGAATGGAACTGAACCAGGGGTTTCAGGGATCCTTTATGCAGACATTGATATCTGCTATCTATTGGAAGTATCCAAAACCTGACCTCAGAAATCTCTCCTAGGTTGGATACCCTTTGTTTTATTGTCTCCTGGTAGGAAACTTCAGTCTTGCACTGTATGGAGAGAGGAAGAGCTGCTCAGCTGTAGGGGGTAAGGTAGACATCTCAGATGATGTTCAATGATGCCTCCTTATCAGACTCTCTCCTCCCACCTTTCCAGAACGACTGAGCTATTGAGGGATTCAGTGTCTTAAATTGTGTTGGACTTGACAAATTCCTTAATGCCATATATGTTTTTGTATTTTCCTCATATCTACTAACTTCTTTACCATTTATTCATTTGTTTTCCAACTTGCAAAATGTTGTCATCCTTGTCTTCTTTCCAAATTACCCCAGTATTGGGTTTATACCTTAAGAAATACTTTTTCTGATAATTAAGTGGGATTTCAGAGGGAAATGAAATCAGTTACATGAATTGTCAAAAATTTGAGGCAATTCCTTGTCACATTTTTCAACATAATCCTGTGCATCTCCTGGGGTCCTCCCTGTGGTAGAAGCCCCACCAGTGGGCGTCTATAATATAAAAGACCGAGTAAAATAGCAGAACAAGAAAGAACAGGTGGCGCCCACAAATCTTGCACTACAAGAAGACAAAGGGTTTAGTGTTTTTTTCTCCCCTTGTCTTTATATACATAATACATATGTGACAAAGAGCAAGCTTTTGAGCTATTTTAGTAATAATCACAAGTAGTAAGGAATCAAATGGAAATTTGATCTTAACTTCCATAGAAGAGTTACATACATATATCAAGATAGTGCTAAAACAACAGATCCCCAAAAGGAAACAGATATGTTAGCCCCACATCACCAAACTGAATAATAACTATTACCACCATGGAACACAGAGAACTTTTTTTTTTTAAAAGAGTGTCACCTCAGGCCTCTCTGGTGGCACAGTGGGTCGAGCGCCGCACTGTGAAGCATCCACTGCATAGCATTGCGAGTTCAATTCCTGGCCAGGGAGGGAACCCATATGGCCCAGCAGACCTCTCCTGCCTTAGCTACTTCTCCCCTCAGCAGAGTATTTCAGTTGCTCTGCCTGTTCTGCTCTCTGCTCTGTCTCTGGTGAATCCTCTCACCTCCCATGACTCTGGCCTGTACCTCAGCTCTTGTGTGCATAAATAAGTCTTTTTTTTCAAAAAGAAGAAGAGCCTCACCTCTCTCCAAAATGAAATCTTACACTAGTCAGCCAGGAATACCTGACCAGCACAGACTAGGTGATCTCACAACAACAGGTCCCTGCTGTCACCTCAAGAAAAGTGGTCTTGCAATAACCAAATAACCAACCTTTTTTTTTTTTCTTCTCTTTTCTTCCCAAGTGAAACGTCCTTGATTCTATTCCTGCCTGGCTAAAAAAATTCTTTTTGGGGCCTCCCTGGTGGCGCAGTGGGTTAAGCAACGCACTATGAAGCAAACCGCAACCACTGCAGCACGAGTTCGATCCCTGCTGCCGGCCAGAGAGGGGACCCACATGGTGCGGCAGACCTCTCCTGCCTGGCCCGCTGCTCCCCTCAGCAGTGTGCTTCCTTGATCTGCCTATTCTGCTCCCTGCTCTGTCTGTGGTGAATCCTCTCACCTCCCACACCTCTGGCCTGTACCCCAGTGCTTGTATGCATAAATAAATAAATCTTTAAAAAAAAAAATTCTTTTTGTCCAGCCCCTCTGAGATCATTTCTACCTGCTAGATAAGCTCTGAAAGTTTTTGACATGCCTCAGTTATCTCAACAGTATGCAGACTTTGCATTACAGGATGGGTTAGATTAAAAGACATATCCCACCTCCCCTCCCCCCTTGGGGACAGTAGCTGAGTCCCTTGTCAAGACCTAACTAGACCCTTTCGCATGTTTTACTTTACAACGTTTATGGTAAAATTGCAGACAGTTTGGTATATGAATTGGGATGCATTTCTATATTATTATCAAGATACTACTACATGAGTAGATAGCTCTCCAGTACCATTTGGTTTTCTCCTCATAGAAATAATTCCTTCTCACTAAAGAGCACAAATATAATTGAATTAAATGTTGGTCTGACTAGCCAACATTTTGTCCCATTTCCAGTGGTGTTTAGAATTATTGCAGTCTAATTACTGATTCATCTTGAGCTATGATTCATTTTAACATACACTTAAAACCAATAGACAACTAGGAAGACCTGCTGTTTAATATGGAGATGTGTCTCCAGAGATTCCTAGGAGTTAAGAGCTATGTGAATTTATATAAACTAAACGAGGCTGTTTATGAAAAACTTATTCTTAAAGTTAGTAAAGGCTTTAGGCAGGAACTTAGCTGCTGATGGCAAATGCACAAGTAGATGTAAATGTAATTCAACCATTAAAATCTAAACCCATAGAAGCGAGAAAATTCACAGTTAAAGGAGGAAATGGGTTGTGCAGCGCTTTCTCCGGTCGTGAGGCACAATGGGGTGTAGTGAAGGACGGGCGACACCCCAGAGGGAGAGGCATTGAATACATCTCTTATGTTTCACCTTTAACTTGCAGATTCCAGAACATGTGTGGATTTGAATATGCCTGATAAAGTGCCATCTATTGGGAAGTGGTTAGAAAAGAAACTGGTGTTTTCCCTTGTTATGACCATGAGGCTGGGGAAGTAGATAGGAAGGTGGATTCCTATTGCATGAGAGAATTTTGGGTTAGCAGTCTAAAAAATCAATGCCCTGGGTATTCCTCCAGGATTTCATGCATTCGTGACCCATGTGTACAGACCTCAGTTCAGGCAAAGATTCTGGACAGAGACTTAGTGTAACCCAGCACGCTCTGTTCAGCTTGGATGTACGGGATTTGATTTCTTATCAACATGAGGGCTATCTGGAAAAATGGCAATTGTTTTCCATATCCACTTCTCTCAACTATGGGAAAATAAAATCTCTATTTGGCTTATGTGTGAGTGGGTGGTTGGCAATGAATAGAAAATTCAGAAATGACCTAGAAACACTCAGCTTACGTATATAGCATGGTTTCAAAAGTCATAATTTAAAATGTATATTTAAAAACTATCTCAATTTTAACATACTTTTTTAAAAAATTTATTTATTTATGCATACAAGCACTGGGGTACAGTCCAGAGGTGTGGGGGGTGGTGAGAGAATCCACCAGACAAAGCAGGATGCAGAACAGGCAGATTGACAGAAACACACTGCTGAGGGGAGCAGCAGGCGAGGCAGGAGAGGTCTGCTGCGCCATGTGGGTCCCCTCCCTGGCCGATGGCAGGGATCAAACTCGTGTGTTGCTTAACCCACTGAGCCACCAGGGCGGGCCCTTAACATACTTTTAAGATGATTTAGTAAATACATCTCATTTGAAAATCAGAGTCATCTTAACCATCAGTAATCTGGAAGGAAATCTTTCTGATTTCAAAAACTATGAAGATGTCGAGTGGGCACACAGAACACGTGCGTGTGAACACAGAAATACTTGTGCAAATGAGTGTAGACAATCCCCCCCCCCCAAAATGGGAGTAGTATTCACAGATCTGGAAAGCACCTGAACTACACTTCAGAGAAAATAAAAAAAGTGTCTTTTTTTTTCCTTTTTCCTTTCAAATAAAACCATCATATAAGCTTGGGCAACTTAAATTTCTGCTAGAAATTAATCAGGCTAAGAGACTCTGAAGTACAGGGAGAAGGATTGTTGATATCATGAACAATGATCTGGGAATGTTATTGCTATTGTGTGGCTAAACAAATTTTTACAGTAAGGTGTTATATTGTCACCAACATGATGTAAACAACACGTGGCTATACACATTGAAGGTCTTAAAAATGACTCCACCCCTATCATCTACACTAAAAGAAAAATGTTTATAATAATACATATATTGACTTCTGCTTTCTAGTCAATAACAAGATTTATTGTTCCACTCTTCAGTCAATTTTAACCTCTTTGGGTCAACAAATCTTGATATTGATCTCAACAGAAGTCAATATCTGCTTATTACTTCCCGCCACATTTAGATACCTACCAACAATTCTTATGGGCATTCCTTTGACAGGCAAAAGTGAACACTAGCTGTCTACTTTCTATACAAGATGCATTTCTGTGAACTTCATATATAATACCACTTCTTCAAGCCTAAGTTCAGATCTGGTTATAAAACTAAATGAGGAAAAAAGATAGATGGGTTCATTGCAGTACTGTAATTATAAAGTCAACAGAGGTTTAGTATTCCCTTATGCTTTCCTAAATAATAAAATCATATTCTTTTACATTAATTATTCTCTAGTCACATCAACAATAATTAGATAACAATGTATATTTTATTCACCAAGGAGGAACACAAAGACTATTTTTGAGTGAAATCAAATGTATGTAAATCGAATGATGTATATAAAGATCTAGATTACTTAAATGCCTTCAAAAGCAAGAAAATCAAACTGGTTACACATTCAAGCAATTACCCAGATGTCTACTAAGTTCTAAAAGCTAAATGTTGAGATCTATGAAATGTGTAACTTCTACCTGATCAAAAATATTCCAGGTTAGACAACTAAGCAGCTTTGGGAAGGGATTTTTGTTTGTTTGCTGGCAACTGAAAAGAAATGAGGATCAAGATAGCAGCCTCTCCTAGAGCTTTTAATGAATGTGAGACATGTCCTACCAAAGGCAATTATTAAACCATCCCCCAAAGTTGTTTGTTCCACTTATGAATGCAGCCTGGTCCCATCAGACCTCTAGGTGTAAAGCCGCATCATCAGCCATCTCAATAACCTCACCTGTTGAAATATTAAAAAGGAAAAAAAAAACACCAATATCTACAACCCCAGGGGCAGACATAGCAAGATACATGCAAGGCTGTAAGGAATTAATTTTTTTGAATTCAATAAATAAACCTCCACTGCATACCTATGCTAAAATGCTTAAAATTAGAATTCAGGAATACTTATCTTTCGTGCTACTCTTGAAATACTTTGCCTTCTGTAGATTGACTCACAAACATCATAAAGCCCACATTTAAAACCTATGTCTTACTGCAAGCAAAATGCCAATAAATAATAGCAACAACAAGAAGGGAAGAAAGAAAAAGACAAATGGAGCCAGGTAACATAGATTGCTTTATCACAAGCCAAAGTTTGTTGTTGCACAGTTTTGTTTTCCAGATAATATAATTGTGAATCAAATGTGAAGAAACTGAAAATCCAACATCAAGCGAAAAAAAGAAACCTAAATACCTAAGTTAATTCAAATGCATATAAGCTTTCAAAATAATATAAAGAGGTTTTCTAGAACATGGGAAAGCATATCCTTTCAATAGCCATGCTAGCTTGTTAATCAGTTTTTACAAGCTCGGTCTCAGAGAGTTAATTTTTTAAAGTGTGCCACTAATTACACATTGTGCTACCTGAATAAATTCATTAGCTTGCCCTGTAAGTCTTATATTCTATTTGCCAAAATAATCACTAGTGAAAAATGCAGAAGAAAAAAAAAAGCCTATTGTTCTACTGATTCCCAAGTCCTTCTAAAAACGTAATTGAAACACTACATTTGTGAGTTCAGATTCAACTGTAAGTCATCCTACAGATCCAATTCTCAATTCTTTCCCCACTACTGGCAGAGAAATCAAGAAATACAGTATGGTATGTCCTGCCATTCAACTCTGTGAGGCTGGACATGTGAGAAAGCTCTGTGACTAGGACCTTCATGAAATGGCTGCATTACATAATGCTTGAAAGGCTAGATGAAACAGAAATGACCTCGCAAGCTTAGAATAACTGATGCTCTCAGTGATAATTCTCAGCTAGAGGCGGGGAGGGTTCTACTGTGCATTATAGGATATTTAGCATAATTTCTGATCTCTGACCTATAACATGCTCATGGTGCCCTCTTCCCAGGTGTGTCAATCAAAAGTATCTCCAGTCATTTCCAACTGCCCATGGGAGACAGAATTGTCATACCAAGGTAGACTCTTACAGGTAAAACAACAATAAACATTACAAATCATTATTACTATATTCATGACAGGTGGGGCAAACTGACAATAATTTTGGATTAGTATAGACAAAAAGACAATTACCAAGTGGCCCCATCAAAGTTATTTATTCTTCTTATGAACTGAGTCCTAATTGTATACCACCCAGAAGAGTCAAACAACCATCAAGCCTTCTGTTAAGTGAAAACACAGAATGACAGACTTTAAAAACCAAGTTTGTAGGTTCAGATAAGAATAGAATCTTAGAATTTTAGAACTAGAAGGAAACTTGGGAATAATCTATGTGAACATACTCTTTTCCACAGAAGCATCTAACAAGGATATGTGATTTGCCCAACATCACACATCTTTAGTCTTTTACCCATCTACTAACTAATACATCTTGAACACTACTCAAAGATTCCCAAGACAATGTTTTATGTTATGAATCTATCAACACATATTCATTGAGCAATTTCTGCATCAAAAGAACATTCTAGGCATAATTGTCAATTCACCCATGCACCACCACCATAGTCCCCTGTGCTCTTCCCACCCCTGTCCTGAACCTTCTCCCTCCACCACCCCTACAGAATGTCTCTGATAGTTGTTTGATGCTTTTGATTTTTACTTTATTATACTTTTTCCCCCATATATTAATTTTTAAGTTAAAGTTTTTTGGATTATATCTGTATATAAGACACTTTTCTTTTTGTGGCTTATCCTTCCTTTTTATAGGGATATTTCCTTCTGAAATTTGCATTATTGTAACAAATGGCCTTTTTATCCGGTGAGACTGTCTCTGGATCATGGTTGATTTGGGATTAGAATCTGATTCAAGCCTGGTCACTCAACTCCTTCTCTGAGATTTTAGATTTGAGAGTGAGAGTTTTTTCTGGCCATCCCTCTGACATCTAAACATGTTAAATACAAATTAACCTGGGGGTAACTCCATGGCTATCCTCAATGTCATAAGATGGGGCCAATTGGTTTATACAAGTGGAACAAAAGTTGAGCAGAAGTAGCAAAAGCTACATTGATTAGAGACAAAGAGAACCTGATACTTTTTTATTCTGTGGCAGTTCTGGGAGTTCTTAAGCCCAGCAGAACCACTGACCTTTCTATGGCTTAATTTGTCTGGCTATCCCACTATTCTCCCCACAAATCCTCTTATTTCTATAAGCTTTCAAGTTGGGTTTTTGTCACCTACAATTAAATTATGCATAATGAATACATTTGCACATATTTGTTACCTACATATCATTATATTGTGAATACTCTGTAAACTCAGGAAAAAAAACATGCTGTGTGTGTGTGAGATCATTTTTCCTTAATTGAGGTAGAACGGTTTACACAATGTACGTGATTCAAGGGCATAGGCTCATGGCTCCTCAGATGCATGTTGCCACCCCCCATGCCCTCCCAAGATGCCCTCAGCCCTACACCCCTGTCCCACTGTTTCACTTCCACTCTTAACACCCCTCCCCCCTCCCTATCTTATAGCCTCACTCCATGGTCAGATTTCTGGGACTTTTTATTTCTTTGATTGTGTCTGACCCTTTGTTTTGTTTTTCTATATTCTACATACAAAGAGACCATGTGGTATGTCTTTCTCCCTCTGACTTTATTTCACTTAGCATTATCCCTTCCAGTTTTATACATGTCATAGCAAAAAATAAGAGGTCATCTTTTTGCTTTTTTTTTTTAAATACATTAGTATTCCATTGTGTATACAGATGAGAGAAAAATGTGGTAGTTTTAGTAGAAACCAGCCTAAGTGCTATGAGTGGTTAAGCTCTGGCATAAGCATACACATAAATACTAAAAATTAGATCTTTGTAAAGTTTATCTTATAAAAATAAAGACTACAAGTATCATAATTATTAAAAGAGGAAAAATTAGAATTTACTATATCCTTATCTGATTCAAAACCTTTACTTGTTTCAACATCAGCTTTGGAGTACCAAATCTTGAGCCTCACGTTCTAGACTTCTTACAAACAACCCCTAAGACAACTGTGGCACGAAACTTAATCATTTCTACAAAATTTATCCTTGATTATTCTTATCTAAGTTCTTTTTGGCTAAGAAGCCTCTCTACTCCTTTATGCCCAATGAGACTTCACTAATCTTTCAAGGCCACAATTAAGTCTCATCACCTTAGTTCTTAAATTTATAGACGGTTCTTCATTCTCTGTAATAACTTAATCCTTTGTCACTTCCTTAGCATGTACTGCTTGTGACATATGCACTTAACTATTTCAGAGGCGTTGACTGAGTAATTATTGGTATCTTCTTTAAGGGTAGACACCATGTCTTGAAATTATTTTTACTCTTTCTTCCCTGAATCCACTGAAAGTGAGCATTTCATAGAGTGTTTTACTTGAATTAACATATACAAGAGTAAAATGTGGTATATTCCCTAAGGAAACTGATTATAAATTTTGCTTAAAAGGGCATTAAAGAAGTTAAATTAAAAAGCTCATATTGATAAGGATAAAGTTTAACCCACAGCTGTTACAGACACAAGAACATTTGAGAATGAATGACAGATATAAATCTCAAAGGAAAAGAGAATGTGAGTCAGTCAGAAGAGGTGATAGTTAAAGAGAAGGGAAAAACAACCAAACCTTACTTAAAATATATTTTTTCCTAAATCAAGTGAAGCCTATGTATCTGCTCCCCCTCTAGACTGTAAACTCCATGAGGTCAATTAGAAAAGAAAAAACCTGCATTTTTTATTAAGGCAGCATTGGCTTATACCATTGTTTATATCTTAGATGTGTAAGATCCTCCTCTTCAGGTGCTGCTGAGATAATTCTGATGTCTGCTTTAACTCTTGGTAAAGTCATTCCCTGACTCTCAGTCTGGTGGGATTCAATTAACATTTCTGGCCTGAGTGAAATATCATTGCTTACGCAGAATATATTTCTGTAGTGGTCCCCTGGACTATCTTGCATTTCCGGAATTTGTGCTCAAGTTTTGCAGTGACAAATAGGAATTAATTGACACAAGTATTAGAGATACCATTGATGAAATGTGTATAATTAGGATAATAACGCTAATAAAGACTAACTGCATATTAGTTGTAGATAAGAAGACTGAGAACTGTCAATAGGGGCCCAGAGTGACCAACCCAATAACAGCATGATGCTGGACCAGTGTAGAAAGTAGAAGACAATGTAAACACTGGTACTGATGGTTTCAAACTAGAACCAAAGTGGGGTGCTCCTGAAATTCTCCTATTACAGAGCTTCATTAGTATCTTAGTGAAGAATGTATGGTGATTTTATCAGTCATATTTTTCTAGGCTGTGCTTCAGAAACAAATGACCTCCAACATTAGGTGGCTTAAGACCACAATACTTGGATCACATTTCAGGCTGGCTGCAAGTCTACCTGTCCTTTATTCTGGAACACAGATTAACAGAGCAGCTGCTCTCTGGGATTCTGCCAAACCATGACTGCCAGATTTAACAAAAAAACAAACTACAAAATACCCAAACTTACATTTTTAGATAAACAAATAATGATTTTTTTGATCTATGGTCCATGCCATTTTTGAGTACAAAATATTGTACCAAAACATTTTCTTGTTTATTGGATTAAAATTTAACCACATAGCTTGTGTAATTTTTTTTTCTTTTGTCAATCCCTTGCCAGACTCATCATGAATGAAGAAAATGAGAAATGATGTGACCTCATAAAGTCTTTTAAATCTTCTACTCCAAAGTAACACTTGTACTCCCTGGTCAAAGACCTGTGACTGAGTGTGACATTACTTGGGTAAGAAATACTATCTTTCCTGACAGAGCTAGCAAGGAGCAGTGGTTTTATGATGACTAGATGATCAACTACAGTACTCAAGAAAAAAATGTAGTGTCTTGTGCATTTCACAGTGAGTGTGAGGTCTGAGCTTTCTGATGCTTTTTTTTTTTTTCCATCTCTGAAAAGGAGCTAAACCAGTATTCAGAAGAAGTAGCTTAGTGGACAGTCTTATTATTTGACCTTCCAGAGGAAAACAGTTCCTGTAGCTTGGTTCCTAGTTGAAGGCACCACTCTAATTTGACAATGATGGGTCACTTCTGCCAAGATGATTGTATCAGGGACCATTATTTTAGGGTGAGACTCATATAGTAGCGAGTGAGCAGAGAACTGAGAAAGGAAACCTGAGAGAGAGGAGGAAGTGCTTTGGTCCCTTATTCCTGAAGTATATGTTCAACTGAAGCTGTGGCATCTTTCACACCTCCCTTCAGAATGATCTTTGTTCATTCCACACACACTTGTAGGTTCTTCTAGAGACAACTATTTTTTTTTTTTAATCCAAGTCATTTCTTGTCATATGTCACTAGATTTCAAAGAATGTTTTTCTAGGGATGAGGGCAATGGAGATATGGTTAGTGATAAACAGGATTTTCCTGGGTTCTAAAATCCTCTTGATTTGGCTCAAGGTCTTATATACACACAAAATCCTTAAAGAAAAATTAATTTCTGACTTTCCTTACTCTTCTGTCTGTCTCCAAATTCACTGTCTACTTAGTACAATGTATGATAATTGTCCCTGCTTGATTTCCAAGGTCAATCATAATAGAACTTGAAATAGCCTGGAATATGATGAATACATGTCATCTGCATTGACTTTTCTTTCTGTGTTTCCCTCTTCAGTTCAAGGCTATTGCGAAATATTATTTTGCTACTACATTATAATGTACTTCATATTCAGAGTTTGCCTAAGCAGGACATTTGGCTAATGAAGTGAGATAATGGGGAATTAAATGGTTTTCAGTGTGAAGGGAACAACATTATTTACAGGGTATATTGCCGATTAAGAGGAAAAAGAAGACTTTTTCTTTTAAAAAGAGACAAGTTGATAATTAAGTTTCTCAAATACAAACTCATTCCCAACTTGTGATATGGTGTGATCACATGGGATTTCCTAATTTAATACCAACCACACGATGCTAATCTTCATATTGAATGTGCTGATATAAAATGAAACTTACACTCCACTTGTCACAATTCCTGACAATTAGCGTGAACTTCTAGGTGAAAAGTATGGCTCATCTGAAAACACATGAGACTACCTTAAATCCCAGAAATATGTTTATTCAGATGAAATGACTTCATCACAGTGCCATTAGCACTAAGAGAAATGAAGTATATGATTTTATTTTAAGCACTGGGATTGACAAAATGGCTAAAATGATAAGACATAATTTGCACATGTTAAAAATATATACATAAATAAACTGTGCTTCAGGCTATAAGGTTTGACCATATTATTAACAACTCACTTTACTTTTTTAAATATATAAATTATTGACCATTTCCAGCTTTCTTTTAAAATATAAAGGACTGGATCATTTTTAATTTTTCTCCTATGTGTAGTTTTCTTTATTCTTTTAATAAAAAAGTAAATTATTCTGTAGTTGAGAATGGAGGTTCCAGAACTAGGAGGAGCATTTTTAAAATCCCCTAGCCTCCAGAGGTTGCCATTCAATGGAAGTCATTTCTGAAGTCAGGACTGGGCATAGCAGTCCTTCCCAATTCAGCAGTTCACTACTCCAGTATCCATGAGAAACTGGCTGACAAGATGGAACCATTTTGCTGTTTTATCTTACAGAAGACTTACTGGGTCCTAGACAGGCCGTGGAACTTGTCAAGGCAGGCCAGAACTGGACAGGGCCTGTTTTAATTTACAACTCCAATGCTCATCTGTGTCACTGGGCTCTTTAGGTCATTTAATGCTTATACTTTAAAATGGCATTTTATTTTTACATGGCCTTATGGACATAGAATCTTACAGAGTTATTATCTCCACCAATAATGACAGAAGAGAAACAAAGGAGGCAGTAATCCTTTTACCATCACAATCTGTGAAAAAAGGAATTATAAAAAAGCATAAGAATTGTGACTAATTCAAATTAATTTCAGTTATAGTCTAAGCACTTTATATTCTCAATTGTTTAAATTGGTTGGGAAGGGGAGAGAGGAAACAAGACTCTTAGCGTTGGCAATGGCAGATTCTGTCTCTAGATGTGGATAATCCTAAATCTAAGACTGGTTTAATCAATTGTTTTCCAATGGATAAATTGATTTTCTGTAGAAAATGAGAGGACTAAGAATTATGAATTGGTAGACCAGCATTCCTGCTAAACAACACAGAATGGGAAATCTGCATTTTCACTCTGCAATCGAGAACTTCTGGGCATACTGTGTCTGTGGAGTAACAGTTTTTAGGACTATGGTTAGTCTCAAGTCAAGTGGAGAGTAGACACAGGGAGTGGCTTATTTTAGAAATACTTGAGGTTTGTTTGACCTAGACATTCCTATTTTGTAGTTTCAACTTCAGGCAGGGGCCATTCAAAGTATACCTGGTAAGTAAAGAAGCATGTTTCTAGCACAGTGTTTTTTTACTATTATAACATTCTCTCTACCCTCTGCAACCCCTTCCCTCCCCCCTCTTACCAATTTGGTGACACTGTTCATTCCTCTGAGCTAGTCTCTGCCATGGGTCTCCAAGATCTGTGTATTAAAATTCATTATCAGATCTAGATAGATCTGATAATGTCAGATCTAGATAGATCTGATAATGTCATTAACATTGAAGTATAGATGAAAGTGTTATCTTTGGTAGGGATATTTGTATTTTACTAAGAACAAAGTTTTAAGCCAAAGGAATTAGGGTTTTCTTTGTCTTGCTTTGTTGGGTGGCATAGATATTATAGTACAGTATTCCTTCTGGGCATCTGTCACACTGGAGAGTTAATCTTCCTTGCTGGTGAGATAGCAAGGTATAAGCGTAAAAGTTGTCACTATGTAAGTCAAACAACTTTGATGGACTGGAAAAGAAATACCCACAATGAGATCCAGTCACAAATGCAGAAATGAATTTTGTTTCCTAGAGAATAATTTAACTTAGGATTGATCTTAATATATGAGACTTTATTCTCTTTTCTGCCTCTGGTGATCTTCATTTCCTCACTGACCCCACAATGAGGAGCATTATTTTTGAGATCTCTTTCTTTCTGTAACATGATGCTCCAGTCTCTTCCCTCTCCCCCAACCCCTTCCGGTCCCCCTCCAGGGCACAGACTCATGAAATGGATATTGCATAAATGCTGTTTAAATCATTTCTTTCTGTCCCTTTCATCCAAATCAGGGCCACAATTTCTGTGGTTCCTAAAAGCACTTTGTCAACTCTAAAGTGTTAAACACAACTGAATACAAATTATCTCTATGATTTTACCACCATCTCAAATTCATCAGAGCCAGGAGAAACTGACAGTGGGTAATCAGATTTTGGCGCAGTAGATTATAAAAAGGAAGTTAAATGAAAGGGTTTGTTAGTGTTTGCAGGGACATATTCTTAAACACAGATTTTGGTGATAGCTGTCATAAAATGTTTAAATTTCTAACTAGAGAATTAAAATGGCCCTAAGAATAAAAAAGGGAAAAAATAGCAAAAGGCGTATGATAGTTTAAGTTTTGATTATTGGATGACTGAGAATTCGAATGGGATCAACTCCAGCAGCATCGCAAACTGGAGGCATACTAACGAAGAAGTGACACGCAGACTCCCTGTACTTGGCACAAAGACTGCAGAAGTTAAAAAGAAAAGCGTCAAATAAACTAGGAGCTCTAGAAGAAATACAGGACAGAATTTTCTGTATTTCCTCACTTTGAAAGGAAAACGTTCCCTTGTTTCGAGTGGAGACCACTTCCAAAGGGGCTCCTCAAGTTCTCCAGGACCATTTTTCGGCCTCTGAAAACACGGCCAGCATTTGTCAATGGCCTAAGGATTGAGGACTATAGAAACTATATTTTGGTCCCTGTTGTTGCTGAAGTTGTCAGCCTTTCTCAAAAACGTAGACCCGATATTAGTAATGTAGAGAAGATAGCTTTCTACAAAGAGCAAACTTGGTCAAGGGCTGAGAAATCAAATTTAACACATGCTTGTGTGTATAGACTTCTTTTCCCTTTAAAATCAACCTTTGAAAGAAAGATACAGAGCAAAATATTTAGAAACATGAATTTATAATTTACCACAATAAGGAAACGGACTACCAAAGCTCCAAGAAAGGCTTCAGCAAATAAGATGCTGCAATGGATTTTTCCCTCTGGCCAGCAGTCAGGGGAAAATTTTTTTTCGAAGCCTAAGCCTTCCCGGAACCAAATTTTACAGGTGCTGGAAGTATTATGCCTTGAGATATTTTGCCAAGTAAGTGGCATTTTGCTTTACACTAAAGAACACCACATTCTTCCTCACATTCACACACACAGAAATTACACCTCTATTCAGAGCCCATATTGTCATCAGAAAGGAAAGGTTGGAGTTCATTTATCATGTGCATTTCTATGGCTACGGAGATAATTGGGTTGATTCCATCTAGCATTCGCTTCTCTCGCATTTTAATTGAAAAGCCTCCAGAGTGTTAGAGGCACGAGCTGGCCTGAGATTGAGGAGACATCACTTAGGCAGCAATGGACCAAAATGACAACCAGGAGACAGGCTAAGCAGCCTGTGGGAATGGAGCCTGTTGTGTTACTGCTTGGAACTTACTGGCAAGGGTGTGGAGTCGTCTGTGCATTCTGTAGCTGTTTTCTGCTTGGAAATAATACAGGTTTCATCTCTGGCTACATTTAATTTAACATTTTTATCACAGCGTTTCTGTCAGGGTGAGTCGCTGATGTTGGAATTGCTATCCGTCTGCAGAATTTAGACAGAATCTGGTTGATTAAAATTAAGAGTTCAAGAACAAACAGCATTGGAGGCAGCACAGGGTAAAACCAGTCTGTTGCTTTTGGGTAGTATTAAAATGGGCATAAATTTAATGCAATTTTATTTTCATCATTGAACCTGTCCCGTTCATACTTTGCAGGTTCCGTTGGTCCAGTTGCATGACCGAAGGTACTCTGAGCAAGCTTAGGCGATTAATTTATAAGCACTTCTAACGCTGAATCTCCAAGGTTTACTCTGTCTACGTGTTGTTTGCATAATGCACTTTTGTACAGCTAAAGCACCACCTATAAAGGGATTATTTTCATATTCATCACATTAAAAATCCAGCTTGATTCAGATTCCATTCTGTGTTTATGCCTGAGATAACAGGTGAAAAGTTTCTCATTACAAGTGTCCATGAAGTAAACATAAGAATGTGAATGTTTGGGGAGAAAATGCACCCCTACTGAAATTAATTCCCCAATGGTTTTATTAAAGTCTGTAAATTGCATTATTTTCCCATCATATTTGAAATATTGCCCTCCCTTAATGCCTGCTCTAACCCATGCCATGCTATCTTCCCTGGAGTGTCTAGACATGGTGTCTTAGATTTATGTGTATGATCTCAGTGTGTTACAACATCACTCCTGACTAATGCATTATTACAATACTTACAGATATTCCCAAGTGCCACTGTATTGATTAGAAAATCACCAATCTGCATATGCACACCATCTGTGCTGTGGAGAAGCAAAAAGCACAGGATGACATTTGCCTTATTCGAAGGAAGATTCAGAAACCACTAATAGAACGAAGAGGGAATTCTCTTTTGCAAGGAAGGGATTTGGCTCTTCAGAATTTTAAAAAAGTGCACAATATGAATTTTTATAAAACTACACAGTGTCAACCCAGAGTGTTTAAAACGACTTGTCTCCCCTTTCAGGTAGATGGAGAGCTCAGGCTTGGTATGCAAACAGCATGCTTAACCATTTAGATCCTGAAAACGATACCATGCCAGGACCACTGGTGCCATGAAATTGATAAATCTCAGCTCAACTGCAGCAGCCCTTTGGTGGAACAGCTGCCTGTGGTGAGCAGTCGGTTGTGTCTCCATGGAAAGGCCGAGAGCGTGCCTGCAAAAGATGAATGAGACACTCACCTACTGGGCTGAAATGCTTTTAAAGGACAGGAATCTGTTTATCTTTGATAGATTGTTCAGTCTGATACTTTCCTTTATAAAGTTTATTGACTACAAGGACATAAATCAAAGAAAAACAAATCACAGGTTCAATTTTGGGGGCATTGACATCCTGCCATCTCTGCAGCAACTGCTCATACAAGTCAAGGGGTGGGAAGGCGGATGCAGGGAACTGGGGGACTCACAGGATGGAACCGGCCACTAGGAGAGCCCTGAACTTACTATTCTCCTAAAGGCTCTTTATTACTAATGTTTTGGTACATACTATGATTCCAGAAGTTTGGGCACCTGTTGGAAAGTGGTTGGTTAAAAAAAAATGAAATTGAAAAAGACATTTTTAAACAGCCACTTGCCAGCAAGTGATGCTCAGATCTGCCATTTTGAAAATGTTCTTAGATGCTATTATTGTTCTGTTTGTATTTAGTAACTACAAATAAGTATCCTTTTATATACTTATTTGACTCCTTTTCACCCTTAAGAAACAAGAATGGAAATTTTTTTTTTAGAGTTTTATTTACTTATTCAAACAAGAGCCGGGGTGTAGGGCAGAGGTACAGGGGGTGAGAGGATTCACCATAGACAGAGTGGGGAGCAGAACAGGAGGATTTACTGAAACACACTGCTGAGAGGAGCAGCGGATAGACAGGAGAGGTCTGCTGCGCCATGTGGGTCAGCAGAGGATCAAACTCGTGCTGCCATGGCTGCGGATTGTTTCATAGTGCTGAGATTGAGCCCCTTGTGCCACCAGGAGGCCCGGATGGGAAATATTAAAGCAAGCAAGAACTATAATGACCTCTGAGTGAACCGAGGGAACTCAGTTCCGTAGGCGGGTCTAGCTAGTCACAAGCCTGCTCACTCCTGCCCCAGCCAAAGCAGGGAGTCAGGGTCCCACAGCCTGCTTTGAGGGAGTGCTTGCACAGTAGCCTACAGGAAGTTGTGCCAATGGCCCAAATGCAGAGTCACATTGGGTCTCCCTTTAAGCCAAGTGTTTAGCACCAATATGTCCCCTGCCAGTATGAGGATGGGCACCTCTCACGTGCACCTTTTGGGTGGACCGACAGCTAGTTTCCCACAGCGAAGAGCCAATGACAGTATTTTCAGTTTTTGAAGCATTCCCTGACCTCAACAAATAAAAAATTACATTCTTCACTCCCTGTACTTTTTTCTAGGTTGTTGTTTTCTATTTGGTGTTTAGTCAACTGAAGGTGACTCATAGGATGTCTTGGGGTTCAGGCAGGGATTGTCTTTGGATGTCAACAAACAAAATGTCTTTGAACCATATTTTCTGTATTTCTCAGAGAATCAGGAAGGGGGGTGCATGGGAGAGACATCCCCTACAAGTGGGTGTCTGTAAGAATTTCCACCTACTTCCCAGGTGGCAGTGGTCATGGTAAAATAACTGAGCCACACAAAGCAATGCCAGTTAAGCTGACAGTGGCAACAGAAATCGAGGGAAGAAGTTTGTTGCTGGAAAGAATGTAAAACACATCCTTATTTCTTCTCTGCAGGAACTCGAAGCACCTCACAAAGCCTTCCCAAGAGCAAATATCACTTTGCAGTGGTCACAACTGGCAGAGGCACTAATGAGGCCTAATTGGAGTGACAGAGTCTGCCTGCGCACATTAGCATCTCTAAGTTATCCCAATTAAGGAACAAGATACAGCAGGGTGGGCATTGTTTGGATACCAGTGCCCTGCTTGGGGGTGCTGTGAGGAGCAAGGCCAAAGGCTGAGTGTCTTCAACCACCCAACGGGTGACCTAATTGCTAATTGATGTACAACCTTGGGTGGCCTGCTGCTTCTTAATGATGTTGGAGACCGTTTGGGGTCCTAAAACAACAAGCTTGTTTTGGAACAAAGCCAATAATTTATCTTCATTTATTGGTGTTTTACTCTTTCAGGAAAAAAAAAAGTACATTTCAGGATGGGAATAAGAAAAACTCTACTTAAACAGTAAGTAAAAGAAATCCATTGTATTTAATGGCAGGAAGTCTGGGCAATGTTGGTGTGTAACGCGATGTCAGAAAAAGTATTTCTGGAGCATCAAGAGGTAAGAGAAAAATAGAGAAATATGTAGCACATTATAGTTTAAAGATGAGATCACAGCACGAAACTTTTAAAATTTATAGAATTTATCTCAGAACTCACTGCCTATGAGAATGGCTTCATTATCACATTCTCCACAGTTCACTTCGGGTCTTCACATTTTTCAGGGAACTGTGGAATGAGTAGCAAAGTTTTAGATTTGTTACAAAGATTGAGAAAGGAGGACTACTTCTGAGAGGATGAACATGGGAACGACTGCTATTTTAAAAATTATTTATTCACTTAATGAACATAACTGTCTTCTATGCTCCAGGCACTGAGCTAGCTACTAGGGTTTATAGGATGCTCAGAATATTATAATCTCTAATTCCACAGAATTTATGGGTTAGCAGGAAAAGGTCACTAAATGCAAAAAATATAATAATGAAAGCAATGATAGTTGAGTTTTATTAAGTTTTTTTAGTACATGCTGGGCAAGGAGAGGATGTTACTTTAATCTAGAAGTCCAGTCAGTAATTTCTTGAAGAAGTGGAGTTGACCCTGAGATGCTGAGAAGCATTCCTCTGGCCCTCGAAATACAGTAATTTATAGTTTCCTTTATTAGAGAAGGAGATTTGGACTGCTCTTAAAATCAAAAAGGAATAAATCTTATTGTAAATATAGTACATATTTTTGAAATCTATCTGATTTCTACAAAGTGCCTGGCTTATGGGGATAAAGTGGAGATGATTAGTAAAGTAGAAAGGCAGAAAGGAAGGAAGAGATATAAAAAGGGAAGGAAGAAAACATCAGTG
Source organism: Galemys pyrenaicus (assembly GCA_019455555.1). Lineage (NCBI taxonomy): Eukaryota > Metazoa > Chordata > Mammalia > Eulipotyphla > Talpidae > Galemys > Galemys pyrenaicus. Next base: position 2,291,976 of record JAGFMF010011858.1, read on the forward strand.
AAAGGAATACACTCATAAGTAATGGGCACAATTATCAAAAGAAATATGAAGAATAAAGTAATTGGCAGATACAGCTAAAAAGAAGAAGAAAATAAAAGTAAGGGGAGGAGGAGGGACATGGGAAAAGGGAGTGAGACAATGAAATATGTGAATTCCTGGGCAATTTCTAGGCTGACATGAACTGATCTCAACAGAACCCTGTTGTTCCTTGCTTCGTGTTTGCGGAAAGTTGTCCAACCACTTACAAATACACTCCCAAGTGGACAGAGCTGATCAACCCCTAGATACAGCACTTCCTTTGGGACATCAAAATAATGTCTATTATTTTGTCTATGTTACCAAGAAGACAAAATGACCACCTTGGAACTATGGCAGACCCTTTTTTAATATGACAAATATTGGGCCTCCCTGGTGGCGCAGTGGGTTAAGCAACGCACTATAAAGCAAACCGCAGCCACTGCAGCACGAGTTCGATCCCTGCTGCCAGCCAGGGAGGGGACCCACA
>JAGFMF010011858.1:2292535-2357501 GCA_019455555.1 Galemys pyrenaicus
CAGTGTACTTCTGTTGATCTGCCTGTTCTGCTCCCTGCTCTCTGTGGTGAATCCTCTCACCCCCCCCACACCTCTGACCTGTACCCCAGTGCTTGTATGAGTAAATAAATCTTTAAAAAAAAAAATATGACAAATATTAATTACTAACATGCTCATTGCTCATTTATTTCACTTATTGGCTAAATTTTTAATGAGCACACATCACTTAGAAGCAGTGTGAGTTACTACTGTAGGATAAACATTAAAGCCCATAAATAGTTTTTGTATATTATCTAGACTACCCTATTAAAGACACACAACACTTTTGCTTCTGCTCTTCCTCTCTTCACCCCTCTATCTTCACCTGTATCTTTTAAATTTCCTCTCTGTTGGGGTCTCCCTCGTGACATAGAGGTTAAGTCTCAGTACTATCATACTATCACAGCTGTGGCCTGAGTTTGATCCCCAGCCAGGGAGCTAACCCACATGGCGCAGCAGACCTCTCCTCTCTTGCTTGCTGCTCCCCTCAGCAGTGTATTTCAGTTAATCCACTGTTCTTCTCCCTATTCTTTTTCTGGTAAACCCTCTCTTCCCCAGCACCTATGGCCTACACCCCAGCTTTTACATGCATAAATAAATAAATCTTTAAAGAAAACATTCTCCATCTGTGCTTGACTAATTCAGCTTCTCCCCACCTTTCATGCATCATTCACGTTTCATGTTCTTCAGAGGACTTTTTCGATTAGTACTTCTTTCCCCTCAAAACTTTTGTGATGACAATCACTCACACTATAATGTTCAGTTTGAATTACGTTATCTTACCGCTATTACTACTGCTTTTTGATGCTTTTAATACCCACAGAATCACTGTAGTGCCAAAGTCCCATATAAAACGAGGTAGGTGAACACATCCCTTTTTATGTTATACTCAGAGGGAGACCCACAACATGAAGTACCTGGAGCCCAAATTGAAAAAAGTACAGAGTGTTTGGTACAACACTATTATCACTGGCTATTACCTGTACTATAGGACAATGCTATTGGGGAGTGAGTTTGGACTAATTGTAAACAGATATTTCAAATACTAGGACAACCACTAGAAGACTAAAAAGAGTATAACTCACATGCTAAGATAGGAGACAAAACAGAATCATGTAATATGTTCAATTAAAACCACAAAAGGTTATGGTTATTAAAAACCATAACCCTGGTGGCCTATGGGTTAAGTCTCTGCACTATCACCTCTACGGCGCGAGCTCAATCCTCAGCCAGGGAGGGGACCCACATGGCGCAGCAGACCTCTTCGGTTTTGCCCGCTGCTCCCCTCAGCAGTGTATTTCAGTAAATCTTCCTGTTTTACTCCCCGTCTCTGGTGGATCTTCTCACCTCCTGAGCCTCTAGCCTACATCTCAGATCTACACACACACACACACACAATGAAAAATTTAAAAAAAACACAACAGGGAGAATATGGAAGATAAATACAGATGCAAAGAGGAAGGACAACAAAATAAATGGAAAATAGTAACAAATACCACAGATATTAATCCAGTAATATCAGTATTCACTTTGAAGGTCAGTGGTCTAATGTAAAAATTAAAAAACAGAGATTTTTCAGTATGAATCAATAAATAAGATCCAACTATATGTTGTCCATAAGAACCTACTTTAGGGCCTCCTACATAGGGGTTAAGTCACAGCACTATGAAGTTATCTGCAGCCACTGCAGCAGGAGTTTGATCTCCAGCCAGGCAGCTAACATACATAAGGTGCAGCAGACCTCTCCTGTCTCACCTGTTGCTCCCCTCAGCAGTGTATTTCAGTAGATGTGCCTGTTCTGCTCCCCACTCTGTCTCTGGTAAATCTTCTCAGCCCCCACACCTCTGGCCTGTATCCCAGTTCTTGTATGCATAAATAAACAAACCTTTAAAAAAAGAACCTACTTTACATTTAGACACATAGATTAGAAATTGATGGATGAAGATAGATATAACATGCTAAAATTAATGAGAAGATCATATATAATGCTATAAACCAATATTACCTCAATAAAAATATGCAAATAAATATTTAAATCAGGGAAAAAGACTGTAAAACTTTAAAAAAATAGTAGCATAGGGAAAAACCTCAACCTTTGATTTGGTGATGCCTTTGTAGATGCAACATTAAAAGCACGATACATGAAAGAATTGATAACCTGATTAATTAAATTTTAATTAAAAATTTCTGCCCAGCCAAATACAATATCAGGAGAATGAATACACAGAGATATTTAGAAAAATTTTTAGATAAAACATATATGATAAGGGACTATTATCCAAAAAGTATAAAGAGCTCTTAAAACTCAACATAAAGAATAAAAACCCAACTGAAAAATGGGTCAAAGATTTTAACAGACACCTCTCCCTAAAAGATACACATACTAAAATTATATTCCACACAATCTCATTTGGAAAACTTAAATTAAAACAACACTGAGATAGTTCTTTTTCTCAGAAAGACTGAAATCCAAAAACAATGACAATGCCAAATGCTGGCAAAGATTGGAACAATAGAAACTCTTATTCACTGTAGATGAGAATGCAAATAATACAGCCATTCTGGAAGACGGTTTGTTCATTTCTTACAAAGATAGATATACATGTATCATATTGAAAACTATGTCCACAGAAAAGTCTATGCATGAATGCCTAAAGAAGCTTGATTTATAATTACCAAAATCTGGTGGAAACCAAGATGTCCTTTAGCAGATGGACAAAAAAACAAACTGTGGTATATCCAGACAATGGAATATTATTCAGCATTAAGAAAAGATTTATCAAGCTTTTAAGGACATGGAGGAAACCTAAATGTAAATCAGTGAGTGAAAGAAGTCAATCTGAAAAAATGATATATTGTATGATTATAATTATATGACGTTCTAAATAGAAACAAAAAATGTGGAGAAAGTAAAATGATCAGAGGTTGTGAGGGGTTAGGGATGAAAGAAATTTGAAAAGGTGTAGTGCAGAAGAAATTTTTGTAGTGAAAACATTGCATGGCATTGTAGTGATGGTTATATGTTCTTACACATTTTCCAAACCCATTGAATGTACAATACCAATAGTGAATTCTAATGTGATTTTTGGACTGGATATTAATGATGTGTCAATACAGGTGTGTCATTTTTTACAAACATTCCATTTTTGTGGCAGATATTGCTAAAGAGGGAAGCTATGCATGGAAGGAAAGGAGATCTATAGGAAATCTCTTTGTTTTCCACTCAATTTTTCTCCAAAGCTGAAATTTCTCTAAAAAATAAAGTTCTAGAAGTTCAGAGAAAAAGCACACACAAGAATATGTGAGGACACATGGAGAAGAGGACCACCTGCAAGCCAAGGAGAAAGAATTTGAAAGAAACTAAAGGTGTTAACTTGATGTTGGATATTTAGTCTCTAGAATGGTGAGAAAATAAATTTCTGTTGTTTAAACCTCGTTGTCTGTGGTTTTTGTTGTAACAGCCCTACCAAACTAACACAAGGGTTTCATCACACCCAGGAGGTTACTTTAGAACATGCTGCTTTATACCCTCCATGCTGGGCATAACTCATTGCTTACACTCAGGACTTAACAACTGCTCTCCCTGACTTTCCTTACAAGACTTCTTTCTTCCTGATGAAATTATGCTTTGGAGCTGCTATTAATTTTTTGAAAATTTACTTATATGTTTTTTTCATTTATTGGAGTTTCAAATTAAAAATAAAATGTAGTTCGTCTTAAGCTTTCCCCCCAATTTCCTCAAGTACATTGTTTGTAATCATATTGAAGAGCTACTTATAGGAAAACATGGAGGTCAGAAGTACATAGCTTGTGTGTTTATATCAAGCTTACACACCCGAATACCAAGTCCTCAGAGTCAGAAACACAATAGAATCAGGACTTAAAGAACTGCCTCAAGACCACTTCCAATATCTAACCTGGATTTTAATACTACACATTAGATATGTCTATTTGTGAACTTCATGTACATGGAATTATAGTGTATACATTTCTTTGTATAGTTTTTTTCTGGATTAATAGTATGTGGTCCACATGATGCTACATTGGGTTGCGAGCATATACTCACCGCATGGGGTGAGAATGATGGGGGACATCATTACATTTTATGAATATGAATATGCTACAATCCATTTATCCATTGTGCTGTTGATAGGACTGTTTTCAGGATATGGCTGTAATGAATAAAGTCCCTAATGAAAGCTGCTAGGTCACTAGTTCATAAGGATGACACTGTGCTTTACCAATTCACATTGATACCTATGTGGTGTGAGAGCTTTAGTAAATCCAAATTCTGCCAATGCTTAGTTTTGACAATCTTTTTTATTTTAGCCAATTTAGAGTTGTACAATTTAATTATGGTTTTAGGTTGCATTTCTGATAATAAAAGTGAGCACAATTATCATTTTTGGTACTTTATTCTGGGATAGACCTGCTCAAGTTTTCCACCATTAGAAAAAAACTATCTTTATTGATTTGTGTATCAAAATAAATTTGATATATATTTCTATCTATTGTGAATATGAGTTCATTGCAGGATACCTGCACAGGGAATAAATATTACCATATCAGGGGTTATCTTTTATCTTCCTTAATGGTGTCTTTAGGGAATCTGAAGTTCTGAATTTGTGTTGTCCATTTTGAGAATTTTTTCTTCCTTTTGTATCATGTATATTTTGCTCACTCCAACTCACTGAGATAGTATCCTAAAATATTTACTCATTTATTCATTATTTAAAATTTTATCTTTCATATTTGATCCAACTCATGAATTTGGTTTATGTTTCATTTATTTAATTCTTATTTGTTCTTTCTCAGTAGCATTTTCTGATTTTCTATGTAGAGATCTGGCACATAAGTTGCTAGACTAATTCATACTTTCCTAACTATGCTTTTGAAAACTGTGTTATTTAAAAATATTTATTTTGTGTATACCTTCTATTTTTCTGTGTTCTGTGACCTTATAGTGACTAAAGTCACTCCTTGTAATTTATAAACTGTTTTGAATTGTCTTCATACACAATCATGTTCTCTTAGAGCCGTAAAATGTGATTTATTCTTTTCCAAATCCATACATTTTATTTCACTTTCTTGCTTTATTTCACTGTACTTCCATGTCTCCAACTGATATATATTTTTTCTATTTCAAAACCTCTTGTAATGATGCTGGAAGTGAAGATGTACTGGCAATACATTATTTTATCTTCTGTTTATCTGAAAACTTCTATATTCATCTTTATTTTGATGAATATTTAAAATGAATATGTAAATATTTAAAAACAGATATTTTATATTAGATTCATAGGTTGATTTTCTTTACAATTTAAAAATGCCATTTCTTTTCTTCTGCATTGCTAAAATTGTCACCACTCTTATTTTTTATTCCTCCCTATAAAATGTATTGGCCATTTAAAAATACGTCCTTATCAATGTTTTTTAGTAAATTATGTATTTTTTTGTTTGTACCCATCCTTCTTGGCGTTCAATATGCTTCTTAGATTTATATGTAAGTATTTTATCATTAAATTAGAAAATTTTAACTACCACTTCAAATATTTTTTCTGACTTAAATTTGTCCTTTCCTTTAGGGGACTTCAATTATACATATGTTAGAGCACTTAACATTGTTTCATAGGTCATTGAGGTTTTGGTATCTTTACTGTTCAGTTATTCAGACATTTTTCATTTTGAACTTCATTTGAATACCACCTATAGCTATTTTGTCAAGCTGATTTTTTTTTCTGTATTTCTTACTATGCTGTTAACAACCGCTTACTGAAATTTTAATTTTATGTGACATATTCCAATTCTAGGTCCATTTGGAACTTTGCAAAATCTATTCTTTGCACATAATGACCAATTTGTTATTTTTTTGTGCACTCTGATAAATATCTTTATGGCTATGTCCATTATATCTGTTAATTCTTATTATGCTTTTGTCAATTGATATCTCTCTTGATTATGGGTCAATTTATCTGTTACTCCTGATAGTTAATAATGTTTGATTTGCAATCATTGTTAATCTTCCATTTTAGACTGTTGGATGTTATTTCAGTTCTCTAAGAAGAGTCAGGTTTCTAGAGAATCATTTCATCCTTTGAGACTTGTTTTTAGGACTTTAGGGTAGGTCTAGAGTAGGATTTACTAGTGCCAATTTTAGCATTGCCAATAAATTAATACATTGTCACACCTTTGCATTCTTTAAATGAATGTCTTACATAGTCAATGAAATTGCCCTACCCTGTTAAATGGAGATTTGACTGATTTCCTGTCTTATGTGAACACTGGGCATTATTTAATATTTACTCTGTAATTTTTGTTTATTCCTTGCTTTTATATAATTTCTCCATAGAGATGTGCAAACCAAGAGGTCTCTGCAGATTTCTTGAACCTTTATATATCTCCCTCCTTTTTTTGTACTTTGCTTTGAAATTACTAGACTCTTTGGCCTCCCCAAAAGATGATCTCTGCCAAGTTATTGAGTTAATCTGTTGGTGTTTATTTGGGTTTTCCAAATAACTCCATGATGAAAAGTGAAGTTATCATAACATTCATTCATTTTTTTCTACTTTTCAGGAATCACCATTATCAGCTTCTATAAACTGTTCTTTCATATATTTTGTTCAATTTTCTAATTGTTTATAATGAGAGGGTAAGTTTGGACCCACCTCTCTCAGGATTGAAAGTGGAAGGCCACCTGGCATAGCTTTAAATAAATTTTTCTTGTTTTTGGGTAGTTTAGATATATTTGAGTAGTTTAGATAAATTTTTCTTACATCTACCATAGTTTGAGTTTATTAGCTTTTAATAAAAGAGGCTCATTTTAGGTAAAAATGCTAATGTTTTTGTTATTTTTTTCTTTTGAATTTGTGTTTAAGTCTAACAACCTTTCTCTAGGAAACAAAATGGTATATTCTAAAATACTTTTGTATACAAAATTTTAACTCATTCCCAATATTCTTTTTAAATTAGATGTGTACATATTGTTATATGTGTGGTTTTTACTTTAATTCTAACTTGAAGAATTAAAAAAATAAAAAATTAAGTGAGAGAAATGATTTTACATCTAGCCTCCAATATACCCTGCCAAAAAAAATAAAAGCAAATGCAATTTCAAATCCAAAGTAGTTACTGGAATTTAAGTACCAAATGGTGCCTCATTGTCTAAGTAGATGCTTCTATGCAATTCCTCAAAATGTATAAGTTTTCTTTTGCCTTACAAAATGAGGAGGAAAAAAAATGTGGAGTTTCAATTGTTCCCTTGTAGAAACTCTAGTTTCGTGTAACTATTTCAAATAAACATCCCAAGAGACTAAAAACTATTTTAATAAATGACAATATCTTGTGGCAGAATCTCACGCTAGTACAATTTAAATAAACACTATCTTTCATACTCAAAATCTATTTTAAAATTCTCTCTATAAAACAGCTCAGGGAGAATCATAAACATAAGATCATTCTGTTATTTTCCTTGTCATTTCAAAAGTATTGTTTTTTAAATTTACTTTATTTAGGTCCTGAAATAATTTTAGAAAGTATACATGGTCTTGCTTTCAAAGAGTAGGAGCAAGTATAAATATACTCATTTTTGTATAAGAAAAACCTTTCAATCATGCTTAGTTACTACCTCCTCACACAACACCATCCTCCTATAAGGTAGAAAACTAAAATGTATCTAAAAATTTCAGGTAGCTTCTCATTTCCAAGCTTAGAACTAAATAGAAAAAATCCAAGTTAGATATATTGTGCTAAAAAATGAAGACATGAAACCTTATTTGCATTGTAGAATGGGAGCAAAACCAGACAAAAACAAAAAAACTAACATGGAAAATGCACTGTTTCCCAGACATCTGAAATAACTTTCCACACTGAATTAAAATTTTTTCTAGACTCCCAGAGTGATCTTTTTTAGTGTCACAATGATATTGATTGCTAATAATTTTCTGGCTTAGCCTATGATTTTGGAAGATGGTGGGGAATGAGAAAAGTACTCAAAAGAAGTACAGATTTATACTGTGAATTCATAAAAGTATATTGTGATGGAGAGTCTTTAATTTAGAGCAGCATAAAGAATTTGAAGATTACTTTCAAGGGATGTTCAAAAACCATGTATTTGAAATCCACGATAAGAATGTATGTACTTTCTGAAGGGACAAAAGTTTTCAGGTAGCTTCTACTACTCAGGTTTTCACTCTTAAGAATGTTGAAATTTGATGGCAGAAAATGTGAAAACTGGAGATATGTTCATTTTCTTGCTCCTCTGAAGGTGGTATGAGCTGCTTTCATAGTTGGTTGAAAGGCCTTTAGAAAGTAAACATTTTTTAAAAAATATTTATTTATGCATACAAGAACCAGGGTACAGGCCAGAGATGCAGGGTTCACCAGAGACAGAGTGGGGAGCAGAACAGGCAGATGGACTAAAGTACACTGCTGAGGGGAGCAGCGGGCAAGGCAGGAGAGGTCTGCTGCGCCATGTGGGTCCCCTCCCTGGCCTGCAGCAGGGATCGTGCTGCAGTGGCCGCAGTTTGCTTCATAGTGTGCTGCTTAACCCACTGAGCCACCAGGGAGGCCCAGAAAACAAACATCTTTTATGAGAGCTACTTATCTCCACTAGCCTGGTCCTCCTCTGATAGTCTGGCTTTTAATTTCTTCCAGTGGACATTCCACTCCCATACTCTTACCAGTTCTTTCAAATCTTCCCAGACCCAGACAGCTAGGCAGTTCACAACACCAACACTGTGTGAGATGTCTCATTGTGTCATTAAAATGATTGTCACTGTGATTTTATTGTACTTGAGGAAGAGTCAGGAAGGGTTAGTCATTTGTGTTACCGTACACCTTAGAGTTCTAAAATTGTAACACATTAAGAGTCAGCCTAAAGCCAAGGTGAATTATTTTTAAAATTACACATTATTTCACCTAAGAAAAGTAGTATGCAATCATTGTAGAAAACAAACAAACAAACAAAAAACCATGGAAATTCAGGGACAACTCTTACAGTTTTCAACTTTTTCCTATTTAGTTGCAATGGCATACAGACTGCAGGTATCCTTTCTCATGGTGTCTTTTAGAAAATAGGAGCGTTCTGCAATGTGTTACAATGTAGCAGATGTAACAGACTGAATGGGTAAATATGGAACTTTCTCAGAATTTCCCTGTAAAAAGTAGATCTTCACCTCTGCAAATAGCCCCTTGAGCCTTAAATGCATGTTAAGAGAAAAACATATTTATGCACACTAAACGATGATAGGCAAATCTTCATATAGCAATTTTGATAAATTCAATGATTAAAATTTTCTAAGCTATAGTACATTCTTTTGTTACTACCTTTTAACCCTGGAATCTATAGAAGATTTTAAATAACACATTTGATTTATTGACAAAAAGAAAACAAATGCTCTATTTAAGTCTCTAAAAGCAAATTACTGTAAAGTATGGCGGACTGAACATTACAGTCCTGTTCTTTACTTAACCACAAAGGACTTCTATAGCACAGGGATTTAAACTAGTAGGTAAACCTTCATGGCTAAAGAATGAAACATAAAATTGGGCTTTTTAAAGCAGCAGTGGAAGCTCCTAACAGGATATTTTCAAAACTTTTGAGAATTCATTCTCTAGTAAATCTTAGAAAGCATGGGGACTGGTCTAAAAGTGTTAATTCTTCACTTTTTCTAAGTAAGTGTGTTAAATAAAAGTAAAATCTATGTAGTCAGAATATACTTATTCTGTTTGCAATTAGACAGACACTAAGTTCGAATCTGGGACTTACCCTTATAGTTTGCCAGTGGGACACCTGAAAAAAATGTTCATAACTTTCATAAATTCAGTTTTATGAAACTCTTACTACATTATTCCTAATTTCTCTTTTAGTAGCAGACAGTAAAACTTGAAACTAGGGCTGGTCATAGACCTGCAAAGGGAAGTCAGTCTTTGCAGATGGCTTTTCTGATGAGAAACGAGTACTGTTATGCAACATTTTCAATTGTAACTCATACTTAGCTGCCCTTTAACATACGAGTATGGGGACTGGTCTAAAAGTGTCAATTCTTCACTTTTTCTAAGTAAGTGTGTTAAATAAAAGTAAAATCTATGTAGTCAGAATATACTGTTCAAATTGATTTTCTGCCCAAAGACAGGGGAAGAGACTACTTTGTTTTTAGAGGACAATTCCACACTGCCATTACAATTGTTTTCTATTTTAAACAATCAAAAATATTTTAAATGTCTTTATTTTTTCACAGTATAATATTTCCCCGTCAAGTACAGTCACCACAGTTCTCTCACCACCAAAATGCCCCCCACCCTCTATTGTGCTCCCTCCACTCCTCTACTCTCCCTCCTCCCCCTGCCCCTGTCCCCCAAGCATCTCAGATCTGCTTTAGAGGGTCCATCTTACAGTCTGTCTTTGTGTGATCCTTTGTTTGGTTCCTCTGGATTCCACATATATGTTTTAAATACACTTTTAATCCCATATGGGCCATTACTCTGACACTTATAGAACTTTGTGCCCTTTTAACTTACGATTGAAAAAGTAATGCTCCAAGAGAGACCATGCTAAGGTCTGTAGAAGATTCTATGGCATTTCCATTCCAAGGACAATCTGAAATTTCTTCTGTTTTAGAAAGCATTCATTTATCTTTTTTTTCGTATATTAAAGGGCAGCTAAGTATGAGTTACAATTGAAAATGTTGCATAACACTTGCAGGTTTTATCCACTTTGAGTACAGTTACAAAACTGAGAGGATGCTAGAGAGAAGAAAAAGCTCCCACATTTTCCAATAAACATTTAATTTGACTTTAATGGGAATTATTGATGTGAAGGAAATGAAAATTGATTACCAAATTCCCAAGGATTAAGAACAATCAGAGAAAAAGACATTCCATTTCTATGGATCTGGGATGAAAAGTCCTGATACAGCCTTCCTTTGGTAGCCTTCAATTTACCCAATTCTTTCTAGGCCCCTGCTCAATGTACTGTCATCTCCAGTAAGGGAGACAGCCATGCTTTATAAAAGCAACTGGGTGTCTCACCACAATAGGAAACTACTTTTAAACTGACCTCAGCAAACCCACATCAAGTTCTGTTTCTGGGAAGTCTTACATAAATGATTGCTTTTCCCAAATGAGAATGGCAGTGGGAATAAATGCTGACAATGGCGTGGTAAAACTTATGGACTAGGGACCCAAAGTCAGGCTGTTCAGTGGGTAACAGAGGGTGATCCTTTGCTTTTGTCCCATGAAGTGAAAGTGCAGATTCATTAGGCAAAGTCCCAGAAGGTAGGCTGGTGGGTCAGATGTATCATATTGTTATGATCCCTGTCTGTATTTGTATTTGTTATGGACTATAAACTATGATGATGCAATAAAGGGCTGGGGCCATGAATTCCAATTGGCTGTGCAGTGCTATTTTATGGAGGGGCAAGTCCAACTATAATGAATTCACACACACAACATAATGATTTCAGTTTCAGTGCATTGCTCTGCTCCCTGGGAACCTGCAAAAGATAAGTGAGTGCGCACCTACCATAAATCCAAACCTATGTGTAATATGAAAATAGCTGGTGAAGCTTTAAATCAATGCAGAACATTAGATCAATAACAATGTTGATCTCACTATTTGGTGAAAAAATATTAATTGACTAGGGAAAGTTGATAAATGTATTTCTAGAAAAGATGAAAATGATCAAATATCTTTTCTTGTGCTTGTTTGTATCTGCATGAATATAAAATGCCATTGGTTTTTCATCTTTAATACCTAGGGGATTTATAGGCATATTGCTTCAATAAAACTTGGTTCATCTGTACAGTATGTGGATCAGATATGCATATTTAATTACTCTGAAAGTAATTTACTTGTACAGATGGTGGTATTAGAGGGTCTTACTTCAATTTAAATTACTTTCATTGGAAAAAAAATGATCCTTGGTTATGATTTCCAAGTAAAATTTTAACTTTTATAGCATATGGAATATACCTACTAGTAGTAATTGTACATGAATAATCCCACACATACAAAATAAATATTATTGTATAACTTTGAAACACTCAGAGGGAGTAGAATCATAACAAGATAATTCAAGATTCTTTCAGATGTAAAACTCAGGGTGTTGTATACTCTACACTTGCAACAAAGTACATTAATCATCTCAGGAAAAGAGCAAGAAGATCTAATTTGCTTTTCTTCTTTTTCTGAACTAAGAATCCTTTTCATTTCTTTTTTTAAAAAATGTATTCTTTCCATTGAGGTATTATTAGTTTATGATATTGTATATGATTAGGGCATAGAGCTTCAAGAGGCGAATCTAATTTGTAGCTGAAAGCAATGAGTAGTCCCCCAAGAAGATCACTATAACCTGTGTATCCCTGGCAGGGGCTTGAATCATTCTGTACTCCCCTTTCTAGAAAAGGAAAGGCAAGTCCTCTCCCCTCCCCCCACAATCCATCACAGTTTGGTGCCTCCTGAAATGTAACTTTCATTCTGTTGAAATAAGCACTCAAATAAAAATCATCACTTTCAAAGCCAGGCCAGTCACAAAGAAAGACAAATGGCTTGTAGCACATTGTATTGATTATCACACAGTAGTTGGGTATTAAAAATCGAGAAAATATAAATGCTTTTGCAAAAGATATTGTTTTCTATTATGAGATTATAAAAATGTGCCCATGTGTTTGTTCATTCTTCACTGCAAGTATTTCTTTATTAAAACACTGTATCTCAGAGACAGCAAATGTACAATGCACTGTTCCCGTTGCTATGGAAAGTAGTCATGTTTTATTGAAAAGTAAATGGCCACCACCCACATGAATGAGTCCCAAGTGACTTAAGCAGAAGCTCCCTCCCCCCACTTATTTTTTTTTTTTTGAGTCATCCTGAATTTTTTAAAAAAATAAACACGAGTTCTCTCCTGATTCAGATTAGGACAAAATCTTTCAGCTGCTTCCTTTCAAACGTTTCTTCTAAAATGACTCTACTCATTATGGGTCATGAAGAACAAAAGTATTTGATTTGATAAAGAGAAGTGAAGGGAAGGACATAGCATAAATATATGTCCATTGAAGAAAACTTTTTAATATCTTGTATTTTATATGTCTTTTAGTTTATAGTGCTTTTTCACATACTGATTTTAATTGATAGTCCTTGCTTTATTAGTTAAGTCAAATCAGCCTTAAGAACCTTCTTGCTTTATTCTATTCCTCTATTTCTCCCTCCCTTCCTCCCTCCCTCCCTCTCTGCCATATGTTAGTAATCTGATTTTCAGTCTGAAGACCTTGAAATAAAATGGGGTTAGAGGCCCATTCTCACTTACATATATAACTGTTTGACATGGGTATCACCAAAAAAAAAAATAATAAAGTTTTCCAGTAGTCCTTTACCAAAAATGCTTGAATTATGAAGACAAAATCCCCAATGACAGTGAATAAAAGCCTTCAAATTATCACAACACCCAGTTTCTTTAATGAATTCTGTTAACTATTTCTGACCTCTGCCATTTTTCTATTTATGCTTTGCCTCAAGTTTGGCCTGAAAACGATTATGCTCAATCACTCACTTGGGCCAGCAACCTTTGCTGTGCACAATTCAGGGTTAGCTGAATTGTTATTTTCTCAGCAAGAACAAAAAACAACCACCAATTCACAAAGAGAAGAAGCACGGGGCAAAGGGAGAAGACTATAGATAATGGAGAGTTGGAATGAAGGGTGAGTGTGTCTTAATTATGCTGTAGGTTGTCTGATTGGCTCTTCTTGTACCCTGCACAGTGCAAAATTGACTGGCACACATTGACAGTTACAGATGACTCAGCACTGGCATGCAGATAACACAGCCATGCCTCTGAGGCATTCACACACATGGGTTACTGATTTTTAAGAAGAAAAGTAAAAGAGGAGGGCAAAAAGTTTGACTACATGAGTTCCAGATTTTTGTTTTTTCTTTCCTTCCTGTTTATTACATATTTTCAGTTGTAAGGGGACTTTCCCCCATACAATTCTTTTTATTGATTTTTATATTAAAGCAATTGCAAGCAACACAGTATCATTTTCTGGTATAATAGAGTCATAGAAGCATGACAGCAGACACCTCACTGGGGGAAATAACATGTAAATGTTAAACAAATTAGCCTCTTCTAATACAGTTAATAAAAGAAAATAAACACTTGCAGATGAAGTAGAATTAAACAATACATTAGAGCTCAGTGCCAGAGTTTACTGTAGTCTTTTCTTTTTATTATAAATGACCAGCACTAGAATGATCCTAAATACCCCATTAAGGAAAACTTACTTGCTAATAGGTGAAGACTAATGAGGCAATAGAAAGTATAATTGGAGAACTTCCTACCTCAACCACAGAAAATTATACTAGCATTCCCAACCAAATACCAGCATATGTTCAAAAATGTTAGTTAACTCCTAAAGGTGAAAAGTGTATGCTCATTTAATTCATTCATTTGCTCATCCATTGAGCTCTGATTTACTACTTTATATGTAGAAGTGATAACTGCAGTGGAGGGAAAAAATAAGAACAGCCATTGGAGTTACAGTAGTTACTATAGTAGTAATGAGAAATAGGATGCTTTACTCTCAGATAGAGTATTCTACCTTGTTAAGATTGACAAAGTTCACTCTTCAAAAGAGACCTTCAAAAGAAAACTCAAAATGCTAATGAAAGTCCATCCCGAAAAATAAATCTGAATAGA
Source organism: Galemys pyrenaicus (assembly GCA_019455555.1). Classification (NCBI taxonomy): domain Eukaryota; kingdom Metazoa; phylum Chordata; class Mammalia; order Eulipotyphla; family Talpidae; genus Galemys; species Galemys pyrenaicus. The sequence goes on from JAGFMF010011858.1 coordinate 2,307,244, forward strand.
ACCAGTGATGCCGCCATTTCTTCCTGCATGTGCCTTTTTATCAGCTTCCTCCCACTGTGACCTTATGTTTCCTCACGGGCTTTGATTCTCCCACATACCCTGGATAGATTTAATGTGTCTTGTTCCATTAGCCACATCTTTGACTCTGCTTTCATGAAAGGAACATGAATGTGGTTTTGCATTTTGATAATAATTCCTCAGTATCCAATTCTTGACTCGCCCCTGATTTTCAGCTTCATTACCCTCACATTTTGCTGACAGGTAGCAGTGGTTTGCCCTAAAATGCCATCAAGACAAAATAAATGAAAACAAATGTAATTCGAGATACTACATGGTCAGTGCCATTAGAGATAGATAAACAGAGGCGATGGAGTTTTGAGCTGGAAAATGCTGCTCTCAGGGTTGTCCAGGGAAACTTGATTCAAGAACTTAAATCCACAAATCCAAAAAATATGTTAGCAAAAGCTGCCACAAGTTATTTGGGGAAGAATCTTTTGTAAACCTAACAAAATTCTGTCCCACAGAACACCTTGACTAACTCAAGAATGGTTTATATACATAACTATAACCAGGGAGACACATACAGAGAGAATCCTCCCACTTTCGGAGGGCTTCATAAATGTGGGGTGGACTTGAGAAAATCAGTTATTGCAGCTTGTATGCTTCCTAAGTGAAATTTAACCCTTGTTAGTGGCTCTAAAGGAGCTGGGAGTATTTTGACATTCACATCAATCACAGTAAAGCACAGTTTAGATAAATAAACCAAAGATAATTTTGCAGGACTTTAGGTAAAATCCTCAATTTTTGTGGATATGGCTTTCTTGAGAACAGGAGTGTAGTAACCTCCATTTAAATCACTGTAGGTGATTCTGACTCTGGAGGTTCATGGGTCTTCTGTTCTGTTGGCCATCTCCCTACCTCTGAGATAGGTTGGGTAGGGTAGGGAATCAGTGGATGACAAGACAGTCTCAGATGTACCTTGGTTTGTGTAGATATGTCTGAGGAAATAACCCACTGAAAAGAGAGAACTTATGTTTGGAATCCAAAAGAAATTTAGGGGTTTGGGCCTAGAATAGTAAGTGGCCATTAGACAGAGGACAAATTAGGTCGCAGAGGAAGAAGTATGGTGATGTGAGGTACAGGAAGTTGTAAGAAGCCAATTGATGACATTTGATAAAGGTAAAAGTTGCAAAGGGGGGCAGAGGAGAAATGAATGGACAGGGTTGATGCAAGTCAGTGAACTGGTACTTTCTTTAAGCAGCTTCTAGTAGGCAGAAAGCAGCACCCAAGAATGGAGGCCAGTTTCTACGTGTTACATGTAAATAAAGGGATAGAGATGCTGGAGAAGTGTTTTGTAGAATTTTATTTACTTGGCAAAGATTTCAATAAATCATGCAGGGTGCATGAAGACTGAATTAACAAGACCATACTGTATTCCAGAAAAAAATGATCAAATGATTGATTCACTCATTCACTAAATCATCCAACATATTTAGCATATTCTGGACACTTTGCTGGATTGTGGGGATTCATCAGAAGAAAGATTGGCAAATGAACACATTTTTAGCTGAGTTCTACTTTGTCGTGATTTATTTTTAAGTATGAAAACAATGAAGACGATTGGGTATAATAGAAATGCAGTTTCATTTTGGAAACACATTAGCTAGTCAAAACAAAGTATTACTAAAGAGCAAACAAGCAGCGTAATTTATATTTCATTGCCAAATGAGTCGATTATACTTTAACTTTAAAAATGGAAGAAATGTGTAGTATAGATTATTGATATAGATAGTCATCAAATAATACTTTTCTCTCTCAACATCATCTTTCTTTCTTGAAATTGAATAGGTGGTGAATTGGAGAATTATCATCTGTGATTAGCAAGAAGCAGGAAATCTAATATAGTGAAGTGATCAAAACACAAAAAGAGTGAAGGTGAAGGGAGCACGAAGTTAAAGACCTTGATTATCTTGGGGTGGTGCTCCTGATTTATGTCTGTATAATGCCCACTGAAAGTAGCAATTTTGCAGGCACATTTCTGACCTGTCTGAGTCAGACAAACCAGGATTCAATTGATTTAAGGGCCTGAGGAGATGGAACCAATGTGTCCTCAGGGAAGAGCCTAAATCTGCCCAATTACTAACATATCAGTTGTCAGAGGGATTCTAGGTTCAGCAGAATCTTTGTCATTCATTTGGCTTTATATCTGGAGCCTTGGAGAAGAAAACTGATAAATCTATGTTCCTTAAGCAATTAGGATAAGTTGGATTTAAACACAGGAATCTGAAGGGCAAAGCCATACCAGACTTCGGAGCCAGCACAAAGACATGGTTTGGTGAAAGCACATGGTGTTATTTGGGAACCAAGAACAGTTGTATGTGACTGTAATGTAGCATGTGGGTAGGTGTGGAGGTTTATTAAAAATGGAATCACTTTTCTTTAATGTGCAGTATATTTGAACAGAGATTGCATAATAACCTAGTACGTACACACTACATAGAAAGAGACCCCTTCTACATTGCCTTCTTACTCCAAGATTGCATGAGACTCAGTGACCAATGAATTTTGGAATCACAAGAGAATCCAGGTGGTGATTTAGAATTCCTATAAGCAGTAATAACAGATTCAAATTTGCCAAGGCATTTTATAGTTGGTTAGCTTATCAACTGTTAAATCAAACACTTAATATTTGTAGAGGAATACATGGGCATTACAATTGATATCAAATATATGTAAATTAAAAAATTTATTTAAAAAAAGTTTAAAAAAAATAATTGTAGAGGAGTCTACCAGATGGAATAGTATTAGAATATAGAGCATTCCTTTCATCCCCAAAGGTCTGAAAAACAGTAAGCTTGAGTATTTTCAAATCTTTGTATTTGAGCTTAAAATAATGGGTACACAATGAACGTAAGTCATTATGTTTCTAGTCACTATTCTAGAACCAACAATATTATTTTTCTTTTGCTAAATTAAATTGTTCTTTTTATAAGGATTCATACTATACAAGAAGTCACTGAATTCTCACCTTATTCTCATTCTTGTCAAACTTACTAAGAGGAATGCCATAAGTTCCTCAGACATCTTCTTAAAATATAATTTTCCCCCCAAATACTGATTATGATAGCAATGCATAATGACTGTTCACATTCAAAAAATACACATAAGTACAGTAACTTAGAGAAAAATATATGAAATACCATACCTGCTATTACTTTGGCATATTTCCTGTTCCCCCCCCATGAACGATCAATATGAAACAACAGTTAATATGAACACACACGCACACAAATAACCTAAACCAAATGCTATATAAATTATTGTTACCTAAAATATACACATATTTTCATGTCAATTATTTTCTTTAGAACAAAATGCTTAAATACTACAAATAATTTTTAATATATAAATACACCGTAATTTATTTAATCAACCTTCAGTCTTTGGCCATGTAGATCTTTCCTAATTTTTCACATTAAAAATGTAGTGATTGTACATAAATATTTACCATATCCAGCATCATTTCCTTATGATAAAATTGCAGTGTAAAGAATTGCAAATATTAAGGCTTTTGAAATACTGTTAAATTACATTTCAACTAAGCATGGAGTAAATATTTCCCTGAACACTTAACACTGGATTTTATAACTAAAAAGAAAGAAAAAAAAAAACCCTATAGAATGTAGCAGCTACACTATATTATCTACACTAGTTTCTTTGTTACTACTGAGATTGAACATTATAAATATGTTTATCAGCTACTTATATGTCTTCTTCATTTGTAAAGCAAGTGTTTACTTGGAAACATGCTTTGTTATTTTAAGGGTTCTTTAACTATTAGAAATAGTAAGCCTTTACCATGCACAAAATTTTAAAGTCACAAAAATGTAGTTCTACCCACCATGGATATCATATAAAATGAATGTATGATGACATTTACATTAAGTAAATTATTTTTAAAGTAATTTTTAGAAATGGGAAAACTTCCATTTGAAAATCAATATGTTTCACAATTCTCATGAACAAACATGCCCTAGTTGTTCCACTAGCTATTTTAATATTAATCTTTTTAGTTATAATAACAACAACATGGATTATTAACTTCATAAACCCACTAGTGATGATAATGGCAATCAGAGGATGAGATATTGCTTCAAGGAAACAATGACTAGTGTCTAGGTGATAGACCATTTTTCATACAAAACTATTTCTGACAGCACATTGAAAATATACACAACAAAGAAAAACAGAACTTTGTGTAACTGTAGCAAATTTAATTTTATCACACTTTTGATCGAGATTATACTAATCTACAAGAAGGTTACAGACTAAAATAGATTCTGATCATTTTATTAGAACATATATATGGAATAGTGGACTACCAAGATTTTTAATTAGATTTGACTTTAGGTTCATAGCTGGTTCTACTTTATCACTCTCCTTGTTTGAACTACTTAAAGGGTCTTTGGACAGTGCTACTTGTGTAAAACAACTTCTGGGAAAGTGATAGTTTGACAGAAAGTAAGGACCTAAGCCATCTTCCCTATTCTACAGCAATTTCAAATTCAATATGAAAACTGCATTAATAATGTGATGTTATCTTTCCTTGTTTCAATTACTTCCTTCATCAGAAAAACTCTTAAACACCACATAATGTCTTGTAGGTAGACAAAGAGGACTCCGTGTGTTGTTTTTTTTTTCTGAGTTGAGAGTTAAAATGGTTAAACAAATTTAATATATTCATATCATACAATATTACTCAATAACAAATATGTCAAAAAACTTTTGTCCATCTCAAGGGCATTATGCTCAGTGACGAAAAGCCAATGTAAAAGGTCACAAACTGTATGATCTTCTTGATAACATCCATGAAATGAAAAAAAATATATATATAGACTTGGAGAACAAAGTTTTAGGAATTGTAAGGGGAAGGGAATGGCTATAGAAAAGGTAGCGCAATGGACACTTTTGTAGTAACGAATTCTCTATCCTGTTTACAGTCGTGGTCACGTGAATTTATATATGTGATAAAATGGCATGGTACTATATATATACCCATGACACCAATGTCATTTGACAGGTTCTGACACCATAGTTATATAACAAGTAATTTTGGGGGAAAATAGATATGTGAGTGTTCTCTACTATCATTACAATTTCGTATGAATCTATATTTCACAATAAAATATTTTTCAAAATTCACCTAGAGGGAGCAAGGGGTAGGAGAGAGTCTTTCTGAAGGTTCAAGAATGAGTAAACAAGATTTACCAGTCTGCAAACAAAATCTAATTTTGAAAAAAAGAATGCATACAGAAAGTATTGACTGTCTCTTCAAAAGCATTATTCTTAATTCTAATTTTTGAAGTTTATAATAAATTTGTATATGCATATCATCTCAAGTAACACTTTTATATGCTTTAAATACATTTTTATCTTTCTTTAAAAAAAAGGATTTATTTATTTATGCATACCAGAACTCCAGAACTGGGGTACAGGCCAGAGGTGTGGGGGTGAGAGGATTCACCAGAGACAGAGTGGAGAGCAGAATAGACATATCGACTGAAATACACTGCTGAGGGGAGCAGCGGGCCAGACAGGAGAGGTCTGCTAGGCCATGTGGGTCCCCTCCCTGGCTGGAGATTGAACTCATGTTGCAGTGTTGCATTGGCTGCAGATGCTTCATCGTGTGATGCTTAACCCCTTGTGCTACCAGGGTGGCCCCTAAATATATATTTTCCACGCTTATTATATTTTCTATACTATAGACTTTCTCAGTAAATATATATTTTTACTATATATAATATCTAACTTTCCTTATCAAATTTTTCTTCCTAACTTATGGAAGTTATGGTAGTACCTTACACCAGTAATAATGGCATATACAAAAAAAACCAACAAATGTTGGTGAGGATATGAAGAAAAAGGAACTCTACTACACTGCTGGTGGGAATGCAAGTTAATCCAACCACTATGGGAAGCCATATGGAGGTTTCACAGTCTTCTAAAAATAGAGCTACATATGACCCAGCAATACCACTCCTAGGGATCTACACAAAGGACACAAAAACACCAACCTAAAAGAATACCTGTACCCCTATGTTTATTGCAGCACTATTTATAATTGGTAAGACCTGAAAACAACCCAAACACCCAAAAAATAGATGACTGGATCAAGAAGATATGGTACATTTACACAAAGGAATACTATTAAGCAATCGAAAATGATAGACTAGAGTCATTTGTAGAAACATGAATGGAGTTAGAAGGAATTATGCTCAGTGAAATAAGTCAAAAGCCAAGAGAAAAATATCGGATGGTTTCACTTTTACGAGAAATATAAAGGAACAGAAAAAGTGGGGGCTCAAGGAAAAGAATAATAACAATTAAAAAAAAAAAACCCACAACAAGAACTAAAAGACAAATCAGGAGCACCTTCAGGGGTGGTGAGGAGGGACTGGGATGAGGGAACTAAGGGCACAAGGGACTGAGATGATGGTGCACTGGTGAAATGGTGGTGGGAACTCCATGGAGATTACAATTGATGTCAAATATATATAAGTAAATTAATTTAATAAAAAATTAATAATAAAAAAGTTATAGTACCTAAGGGTTTTTCAAGATTTTAAAAGCTGTATCTGCAGATGTCTGAGAAATCAATCCTACAGATAACTAAATTATTATGTCTAAATTTTTGATTTTAAGATATAGTTAAGCATACTAATTAGCCTTCAGGTAAAATAAGTTCAAATAAATGTGAAATTCTAATTTGAAAATATAGATGAGTACGTTAGTTTTTTGTAAACTGAAATTTTATAAACATGAAGTCTTGATTTTAAAATGCTGTTAAGGATGTCAGTTGGCATCTTTATGTGCATTTGTGTTTAATTTGCATAATGTCACCAATTATGTAATTTGCATATTCCATGACATAATATTGGATGACCTGGGGCAAGAAACTATAAGCTTCCTACATTTCTACGGCATGTAGATGATAATAATAATACCTGTTTTTTTTAAAACAATACTAAACAAAGGTTATTATTCTAACTAATAAAAATAATTGCCAAGAGAGCAATTCTGTTAACTTGTGGAATGTGATCCATTCATAAAGTATATCTTTCCCATCTATAAACAAATTTTGAATAAAAGTTTAAACTAAAGATGCCTTTATTAGATTGAAATAAATAGCAAATGTAATCCTTAAACAGATTGGTAGGTAGAAATAAAAGCATCCTCTATCAATGACATAGGACATATTTACTTTTTCTGTTATGAGGATTGTAATTTCCTGGCCCTATATGTGAAGTTATTTTCTTCTTTCTAGAATCTATACTCATTACTTTGACAAACACTTACTCACTTTAGTCTTTGAAAATGATGGTAGCATTGTTTATAATGGAAAAATTAAAAATAGTAAACAGACTAAACAGTCAACAAGTAGAGTGGATAAAATATTATATTTATTATAATCTGAAAAATATTTTTAGGAATATAACAGTTGAAAACAACTGAAACATACATGCCGTTATTGCAACTATTTAAATATGTGGTTTCAAAATTAGACTGTTAACACCCTTTGATAATTAAAACTCTCAACAACAGTATAGAGAAAATGTACCTCAACAAAATAAAGGCCATATGTGAAAAGTCCCCAGTTAACATTATACTCAATGGCTCCTTTAAGATCAGGAACAAGGCAAGGATGCTCACACTCACCACTTTTACTTAGTATCTTAGCCTAGTCAGAGCAATTAGTCAAGAAAAAGAAATCACAGATATCTAAATTAAAAAGGAAGAAGTAAACATGGCTCTACTTACAGATAAATCAATATTGTACAGAGAAAACCCTACAAGAACTAATAAACAATTTCAGTAAAGGTGCAGGATACATGCACAACATACAAAAATCAAGTGCATTTCAATGTAGTATTGAAACTCTATCAGAATAAAATAAAACAAAACATCTAACTTATAATTATATCAAAAAGAATAAAATAAATAGGCATACATTTAGTCAAGGAGGTGAAAGAAATGTACATTAAAAATGGTAAGACATTTTTAGAAGAAAACACATGCAAATGGAAAGGTATTTCATGAATTGGAAAAATTAAAAATGTTGAAATACCCATCTGCAAAGCAATTTGCAGATTCAATGCAATCCTACTGAAAGTCCAAAGGCATGTCCATAGAAATAGAAAAAAAAAATCCTAAATTGTGTTTGAAAACACAAAAGTGTTTTATATATTATATATTTATATATATTATAAATTTATAATATATATAATTATATAATATATAAATTATAAATTATATAATAATATATAAATATATTTATATATTATATGTATTTATATAATATAATTATATGTATTTATATAATATATACTTATATATTATATATAATATATATGTATATATTATATATTTATATTTTATATATATTATATATATTTATATATATAGGACACAAAAGTGTCCCTATATAGCCAAAGTAATCTTGAGAAAAAAATAACAATATTGGAGGTATCACTCTAGGATTTCAGAATATATAACAAAATCATAGTAATCAAAACAGTATGATATTGGCATAGACACTTGAATCAAAGGAAAAGACTGGAGAACCCAGGAAAAAAATCCATGCATAAGGCCACTTAATATGACAAAGGAACCAAAAATATACAGTGAGGAAAGATAGTCTCTTTAATAAACGGCATTGAGAAAATTGAATTCCTACATCCAAAAGAATGAAAGTAACACTATTTCACATCATACATAAAAATCAACTCAAATACTTGGAGGTAATATCTGAAATCATAAAGTTCCCAGAATAAAACATCCATTATTGGATTTTATATACAAACAAAAATATGTAAGAGGGACTTCTTCAAACTATAAGCTTCTGTATGGCAAAAGAAACCACTGACAAAATGAAAGGCAAATTATGAAATTAAAGAAAATATTTGCAAAGTACATACTGATAAAGTGTCAACTAAATAGACAAATATGAAAGCCCAATTAAAAGATGGGTTTTGCTAACCATTTCTAACTTCCTTTGTTACAATCAATTTTTACATCAACAGAGAAGGGAACCAAATGGAAAACACTTCCTCAAGACCATCTCGTTCAAACAGAGAATCCCCAATTGTAACACCTACAGCTTACTTGATACTCTCTATTCCCAGAGAACATCTATTCACCCAATGATGTTTTGTGTATGACAGGTGGGGTCAGCAACACAATCTTAAATTCTTCTCTCAATAAGGCCAAAATAGAGAGCACATTGCTGATGTGATTCTGACTGATACTGTTTTGGTTACATGAATCTGAACATGCCCACTTTCAATTGTTAGCAGTATAGATATATATCTTCCATGTTCATTAAGATTGTAGATGAGACTGTAAAACTGTATTGAAGAGTATGGGATCTCAGAACAAATATTAACAGCAGGCTAAACTATTTGTTACAATACTCATTTTTAATGAATTACCTGCAGATAACAGTAAAGCTGAAAACTAAGAAATAAGGGTCAGATTCCTGCTGTGAGATCTCCCTTGTAAAATTATCCCAAATGTAATAATACCACATTATTGACTTAAGCACACTTCCCAGTGACATGCCATAGCTGACCTGTAATTTTTATCCTACATGATGCCAGCCCTAATAAAATGACACTTGTGAATGTAAATTAAGCTCACAAAGGGGACAGATTGCATGATTCTGGTTTCTCTCAGATGCCTGTAGGCTATCACAGGTTCCATATGTGAAGTAATTATGTTCACTGAAGGAAAGAATAAATGCTGTCAAATTGTGTACTGAGAGAGAAAGCAGCTATTATATTTCAGTAGTCACTAGAGCATTGCCCCCAGACAGTAGCAAGATGTATAAGAAAATAAAAACTGTGCCAGCCATATATCACACATCTGCCTTTACATGCGTAGATCTCTTTAAATGTATATTATACAAAGCCAATAACTTACCAGCGAACATTTAAACTGTCTTCTTTGGCATATTTTCTGTGGAGCCATTTTGGAATATTCAGCAGAGTTATAGAAGGGATAATGAATATAGATGCTTCTTAGTTTTGCTTTCCCTTATGTTGTGTTGCAAAGTAACAACCCTGTTGGATCCCTAACATTTTGGCCTTTTCTTTTTTTCCCTGAACAATTCCTCAGATTCAAACCCAGTCCTGCCCACAGCTGTTTTCTTGATAGCTGATGGGAATGGGTGAGATAGGTTCTTCACTCTAAAAACCTCCTTTTCTATTGAGTGCATCTTAAAAAAAAATGAATTTAGCTTAAAAAATAGCTAGCAACGAGATGGTACTTATTGTGCATCAGGTGATTTATTAGATGGTTTCTCACACTTTGTCTTGCTTAGTATCACAAGTAAAAAAGGTAAAAGATAAATGGTTTCTGGCATAGAACTAATGGAACCTCTTCAAACCTTCCCCTTCTGTGTGGGGGAAATAGCAGTGAGAACTAAGTGACAGGGACATGCATGAAGGCTGGACAGTCAGTGGAGGGGGAAGTTCTTATTCTACCCTTTGAGAAGGGTAGAAGGTAGAAGCAGGTGATTTTTGAGGATGACCACCTATTCCTCTTTTGTAACTCTTGAGGAGTCTGTTGCCTTTATGCTTGTTTCTGATTAACCAAAGCAACCCCCAGAGAGACTGCTGCACTTACTCTAAACAACTTCATGCTTACTTTCCCCCTCCATCCTGTAGAAGTAAAACAAAGTCTGGCCTAACTTTTGAGACTAGTTTATTATATTTAGTTGGGTATTAAAATTAAGGTAACAAATAAATGAATGTTCCAATGGTATAAATGAATGGGAGGCAGTTAAATCTATTTGTACTTTACAAAGGAATACTCATTAAACTAAATGAGTGATTCCAGAATGGATGATAAAATGAACTGTGGAATTTCAGGTGGCATGTCCTTCTAGGTACACTCTTTAAGAGTTCAAGATCATGAGTCTTCAGCAGTTGATTTTATCAGTTACAGTGTAAACAACTCCGGTGCGAGGGAATGTGAGTCATCCAGGAGATTCTATTCCATCCACTGCTTACTAGAAGAGATCTTTACAACAAGTGTAAAATAGAAATATCTATCCTACTGTATCAGTTTAGTCTGTTAGAGACTCAATGAAAACTTATCTCCCTCTTCAGCATCCTTCAAAGTTTGAAGGCCATAGCCAACTAGTCTCCTTACTCGCCAGCTTCTGTGTTTCACTTTATCATATTATTTATTATTCTTTGTATATATTGCATACATTCAAGAAACACAGAGAAAAAAAACTTTGGAGAACTTTGTATCTTTTAAAACCTATTATGTTAGTGCTGACTTACTATGCCAACAGTAGCATATTGTGCTTATATCTGTTGTATTGATTGTTATAAATAAATGCTGAATCCTATGAGAATGATATGAAGAACACCAAACAATTTAAATGTCCTACATTACCTGCTTCCTATTTTTTTATAGATCTGTGACTAGACTTAGGTATCACACTGGAATGTATGAGGAAAAGTGATGTGGAATATCCATGAAAATGACTACAACCTGGAAGTCATAAGAAGTCACCCCAGGAAATATTTTTTTCCCTGTCAACAATGCAGAAGCTAGAATCTTTCTTTTTAAATATTTTCCCTAATTAGTCAAATATCTTATTTCACTTTTTTCTAAATAAAACAAAATGTGAATAGGATGGTTTGAGACACGTGACCATGAAGGTCCTGTTGACTATGAGTCTCCAGCCTGTGATTTCAAGTGAGCTTCTAAACGCAAATTACTTCAAATCCTTGGCACACATAGATGAATCACAAGAGGTATAAGAAAAAGTCTTGCTGAAATACAGTAAAACATTGCCTGCTAGCAGTTTTTCACTTATTATTTGGTAGCAAATTCAATTTGATAATAACAGAGGAATCATTGACTAAGGCTATTCTATGGAAGAAAGTTCTCTGCAAAAGCATTTACTGGCAATTCAATCAAAGAAAAGGAAATGAAGGCTGGAAATGGACATCCTTTCATCTCTGATATAGACATTTTATTAACAGTTTTACACAAATAACCATACAATTTCCCACTTAAAGTATATAATTCAATGGTATATTCAGAGGTTGCACAACCATTACCACGAATCAATTTTAGAATGTTTCATTATCCTGAAGTCTATATTCTTTAACATTCTCTCCTTACCTGCATCTATGGCAATCACTACTTTAATTTTTGTCTCTAAAGATTTAAATTTAACCTATTCTGGGCACTTCCTATCAATGGAATCATACTATGTGTTCTTTTTAAACTAGATTCATTCACTTGACATACTGTTTTCAAAGTTCATCTGTGCTGAAGCATGTATCAGTACATCATTCCTTTTATTGCCAAGTAATATTCTATTGTATGGACATACCACACTTTGTTTTTCTCTTCCGTAATTGATAACCGGGTTATTTCTACCTTTTGACTGTTGGAATAGTATTGCTTGAAAATTTGTGTACAATTTTTTTGGGTGAATATGTTTTCATTTCTCCTCTTCCAGAATTGTTGAATCATATTTTTTAACCTATGATTAACATTTTTGAAAAACTGTCGAATTGGTGCTACTTTATATTTCCATGATCATCTAAGACAGTTCCAATATCTCAATATTCATGAGAAATATTCATTTTCTGACTTTCTGATTATAGCATCCTAGTTGGGTGTGAAATATTATCTCACTTGATTTATATTGATTAATGATGTTGAACATCTTTTCATTTGCTTATTGGCCATTCATATATCTTCTTTATTGAAAAGTATTCAGAACCTCTGTCAAAATTTTATTGGATTATTTCCATTTGTATTATTGACTTGTGGGAGTTCTTTGTATATTCTGGATACTAAACCCTTATAAATACATGATTTGCCAATATCTTCCCCATATTATAGTTTGTCTTTTTACTTTTTTATAGTAGCTTTGAATCAAAAAGTTTTTAACTCTAATGCAGTCAATTTTATATATTCTTTCTTCTCTCACCTTTGACTTTGGTGTTGAACCTAATAAGCTTTTACCTCACCCAAGGTCACAAAGAATTACTCCTACATTTTCATTAAGGAGAGCTTATAGTTTTGGCTATGAACTTTTACATCTGTGATTCATTTTAAATTAGTTTTATTTTTGTCTATATTATCAAATGTCCAACTTATTCTTTTGTGTGTATGTATCCAATTATTCCAGCATTATTTGTTGAAAACATTTCTTTCTCCATTGAAAATACTAGGCACTCTTATGGAAAATCAACTGACTATGAAAGTCTAAAACGAATGACAAGACAATTTCTATGAGCTAGCCAAAACATTTGAAAAACAAATGTCAAACGTGAGGCAATTTGTTTAAGGGGCAAAATGTTTAAGGGGTGTAAAACTCACTTTTAAAAAGTCAAAATGGATAAAAATTCTATGATGAATAAAGTATCAAAGTTTTAAATAATGCCAAATACAACTTATTTTTCCTTTTGCACTAGGCCTGGCACAGCACTGTCACAAATACCTTCGTAACTATTTGGGTAATTTTTGCATTAAACTTCTTAAAACTTTGCATTGAAATACATTTGATTACTGTAACCTCTGCTCTTAAGTTTTGTGCTAAGGTAAGCCCCTCATTTTCATCTCATTCACCTCACGCTGGACAAGTAGCCTGCTGACAATTACATGTGAAAATGTCAGACCTGGGTCTCCCTGATGGCACATGGGGTTAAGCACTGCACTATGAAGCATTTGTAGTCACCACAGTGTGAGTTCAATTCCCAGCCAGAGAGGTGACCCACATGGTGCAGCAGACCTCTCCTGCCTCACTCACTGCTCTCCTCAGCAGTGTATTTCAGTCAATCTGCTTGTCTATTCCCCACTCTGTCTCTGAATCCTCTGGGGGTGAATGCTCTCACCCCTGACACTTCTGGCCTGTACCCTAGTTCTTGTACACATAAATAAATAAATCTGTATAAAAAAAGAAAAGAAAAATGTCATACCTAAACTTAACATACCAGTTATTGACAAACTTGAACTAGCTAATCACATTCAACTGTGATAAACATACGCTGATAACCAGACAAAATTTTTTTTTTTTTTTTTTTTTTTTTGCTGTATGATATTTTAGGTTATATGGCTTGTTATGATTTGGAAGACTAGTTTGGGAAAACATGTTCTATTGTCTCCCATTTCCTCAATTTAAGAGAGCCAGGCTGAAGATTCAGAAGTTTGAAGAGCAACTCCTAAATCCCCAAACCCATCCCCCTCTCAGTTTCACTGATTAATCTGATACAAATTATTTTCTGCAAATGATTCAAATGAAAACATTCCTTTACTTAACTGTAGCAATTTTCACTTGCTATTGTAACACTATCACAAACTTAATGATTCTAAACAGCACGTGCATTAACTTAATATCCCTAAGTTGCGTAACCGTATTTAGTACGGTTCTGTACTTCAGAGGGTTTCCAGTCTGTAATCTGGGTATCCATTGGAACTGTACTCTACCCGAAACCTGGTATCTTCATCCAGGCAGATGGAGTTCCAAACTGGTGCACAACTCACAGACAGTTGACTCTTCAAGGCCAGCAGAGGAGAGGCAGGAAGCTTGGGTGGCCCAGTCCTTCACTTAGGGACATTCATCTAAGTCAGGATCACATATGATAGTCTCCCCTTTGATTAACTCACAACCAGCTTAGCCAGGGCCTTCATGAATCTGAAAATTCTGCCTCCTCTGACCAAAGTCAATCTTTCTTTTTGGTGTAATTTCTGTTTCTTGAAAGAATTGTTTTTACTGTTTAGTTTACCTATGAATAAACTTGTAAGTTATGCTAACCTTCAAAACCAGATCCACTTGTGAAACAAAGCCTTTTTCGATTCCTATTAATACTTATTGAAGAATGTGTTAATTCTTTTACCTGAACTGTGTTATTCAAAAATGCAAATGTAAAACACATTCCTGCACATTAGTGTCAATTCTGAAAGAATAAGCATGGAGAATAGCAAAAAATAAATAATCATGAAAGATTTTTTATTTTAAAATGTTTCTGTTGATAACTGATGAAAATTAGTAACACATTGTGACTCTTAGCCCCCAGTTTCCTTTTGGTGACTGTTACTACCTGTGAATTGGGAAAGTCAAGGCTGAGAGGACATCCCATTAATGCAAATATTTAAACACAGAAAAATTAGACAAAATTAAGTTTTAAGCAAATGGCCATGGTATTCAAATTTTTCAATGAATAATTCATTTTCCATGGCTGTTTTGCTGACCTCACAGGTCTCTATTAGGGGAGAGGGCTCAATAAATTCTTTCAACTAGATACTCATCATTTCAGTTGTAAAAGTTACAAATAACTCTTTTTAAATTTTTATTTCAAAAATTGTCCTTACGGAATATTTTTCCTCAAACAAGACCAATTCCAATTCCAATATCCAATTCCAAGACAAGACCAGTTCCAATATCCTGTAGCCAATTCAGGATAAGAATGAACTCATCTAAGATATGTATGCATGTGTTAGAGTGTAGAGGGAAGATTAGGTACTCTCTATTGTACTATTGTACTGGTACCTTGTTCTGCAATCAAGAAGTTTAGTTCAGTTTAAATGGTTATTTTGGACCCACCACACACTCTTGAGAAACTCATCCTTGGATTGAACGCCTTGTGTGAATTGTCAGATTTTCTGGTGTTTTTTTTTTTTGAAGGCTTAATTCCCTGATTCTAAGAAAATTCTTATCTCTCATAATTCCATTCTTTTGAATTACAAAAAGAGCTGCCATTGAAATATATGTGGTGTTGGTGCTCAGTCATTTTGTATAAAAATCAGAAAATGATCTAGTGGGACACTAGATTAGTGATTTGAACTAAACAAAAAATATTGGAAGACCAACATGGTAGGAAAAATAGGGACAAAGGAGATAAGCAGCCAAGCTACTGTGCATAGTTTTAGTCAAAAGTATGGCAACTCTTATTTAAACACAGTAGTGAGATTTGAACACTAGTAACTACATTTACCTCACTATATTAACTGACCTTTAAAAATGATTTCCCTTTCATTTGACCAAAGGACATTTACCTCATAAAAGAACCTATTCATTCACTCTAGAAAACCAATATAGGAAAATATGCTAAATTGACATTTAGAATTATCTCCAAACACCTTTATGATAACTTATATTATTATTTCCATATGATTTGAATTTGAGATTTTAAAATGTATTTTAAATCCATTTAAAATAATAGCCAGATATCAGGTGGTTATTAGGGTTATCTGATAATGATATTAGGATTTACCTTAAAAGCTAAGTAATTGCTTCTTTTCCATGCTCAAGGCAAATTGAACTCAATGCCCTCTTCAGGATTTACACCTGTACAATATGAGGTGATGGGGCAGCTGACTGACATTTTATGTACCATAGCACTGTTTCATAATAAAGAGAAATGTGTTTCTACGCTGGCCTGATGGTTTGGGAAGTAATGGAAGCAAAGCAGCAGAGAGTTAACAAGGTTGCGGGCACTGGCTGACCTGTTATCCAGAGCTGTGGGTCTGCCAGCTAGATTTTTGCTTTAGAACATCTTTTTTTACTGCAAGTGAAGACATCCTGCCTACCCAGTTCCTCCACTGCTTCCCAGAATCTTACTAGTGATATAGAACCCATTAAACAAAAACCATTTCAGTAAGCTAAGCTTTTATGCCTTGGATATTTGCCTTAATTTGACAAAAATTAGAAGATTTTAGATCTTATGGCTATCATTACATGAAAGAGAGCAGAGTCAATTTCACTTTCTAGTCTCATAGAAGCTGAAAACTGTAGGCCTTGTTATAAAGTAGAATTCAAATAGAGGTGTGTAAGGTAAATTAAAATGATCAGGCTTTTCTGCCCTCCCACCATTGCTGTGACCATGGACACCTGCAATCCTGCACACATGCGTAATGCCAGGCACCTCAAGTAGGGTGTGGGCATGCACTAGTGGGCGCACCAGGGCTAAGACATGGGGCATTTAAGGGCGGTGTCACGAGGACGCCAGAAGGAGAAGAGGAGCAGAGAGAGCCCAGAGAGAGAGAGAACCCCGAGAGAGAGTGAAGCTGCACTGGGACCAGGAGGCCTGCCAGCCTCCTGGCATCCCGGCACTCCTGCCTGATGTGTACCTGGTCACTGATGATGTAGCGTATAATAAAAGCCTGAAAAAGCCACCAAGAGCTCCAGGACTCCTTGACCCATTTGCCGGAATCATTGAGAACCTGCTCCGTGCCCTCCTGCCACTACAAGGTATATTTTTGAATCCTTTATCTCTTGGAGGAATGTTTTCCTACAGTTTCAGCCTACTAGGCACTAGTAACTGAATGCCTTTCTCCCATCTTTCAGAAATAGAAGTAAACAAATGGATAACTTCAGGATTAAAAACAGCTAGAAAAAAGATTAAGTACCTAGTTCCTAGAATCTAAATGGATTTGGGTACACCAATCACTGCTCTATTTTAGGGCTAAATATGAAATCTGAGCTAACAAGTGCAGCCAAGGACACCAGGTGAGCACTTTCAATGCACTTTGTTAACCTAACAAAGCCTAGGGGGCCGTTCCATATACACCTGTGTTACAGAAGGATTCCTGTTGCTGCTCATAAAAAGAATGTCTAATTTTAAACAGCTAATGAGGTTGGTGCAGTGATCCAAGCTTCCAAAGATTTCCATAGACTTAGAGCTAATGAGAGCCAAGTTGTGGGCTGATTTGTATCAGTGGGATACAAATGTATCTGCTCTTTGCTTGTCTAAAGAATGGAAGAGAAATGTATAATGGCTTTTGCCTTGAGGCAGTTCTCAGGCTAGCTTTTCACTTAAATGAAGGTCTTCTCTTTGCCCTCAGGGCTTCCTATAGAACAACTATATATGGAGACCTTCTTAGAGGAAGGTCTTATTTTTAGAAACTCAAACTATTTCAAAAGAGATGCTTCTGTAAAATCTCTTTATTTGGAGACAGACACCTAGAAATTTGCTTAATGTTATTTTGATGCCCTCATTTCAACCTTTTTTTAAAAAGCAAGTTTAGTCAAACTAGTAGAATTCAAGGACACAGCTTTCTTTTGTAAACATTAAACATATTCAGTAGTTTTTAGTTTCATCATATCCAATTTATGATACATAAATTACTTCTTCCTGCCCTTTGTTGTGAGTTATTTTTGTATGTTATTTAATATCCAATTGGTACAAATTGGAACCATGGAGTTTCCATGAAAAATAACCATTGCCTCTCTGTGGGTATTGATATTAAATTTAGTAATATTAAAAGCATAACAACAGGCACAATCAGAATTACTTTGAGCAGAGCATTATCCAACAAGACACTGTAGGATTAAGCCATTTTAGTGGTATTAAATACCTGTCATTTTTTCCCCCCATCACTTTGCAGTAGGTGGCTGATTGGGATTAGTGTATAGATTAGTCTTTTTATGGAAATGTTTATAAGCATTCAAGAAGCACACCTTACATGACTGGCTGAGCCCTACACATATTTGTCTTTAATAGTTATGTAGTCCATGTGTCTACTATTTAAGGGAGAATATACTTTGGGAAGACACCTAGGATTAGGATGCACTTCAGAAAGGCTTTAGTCCAAAAAGGTGAACCGGTTACATACATTTTCCCTCTCCTCTCCATTTCTCCCTCTTCAAACCCTAAAGGGAGGAGGAGATTCTTAGGGCAGAGTAGGGTAAATGGAAATGTGGTGTAATGATGGTCACTGCGGTTCTGTGGGCATGAGCAGGTGGGTGCGCCTGGGTTTAGACAAGGGTGTATAAAGGCGGCATCACGAGGACGCCAGCAGAAGACAAGCAGAACAAGAGCAGCAGAGCAGGAGGAGAGAGACAGAGGCAGAGAAGAGAAAGCAGCAGCAGCAACAGAAGCAGAGATGAGAGGCTAGAGATCCCAGAGAGTGGAGATGCCTCCTACCCCCCCCCCCCCCCCCCCCCCCCCCNAGATGCCTCCTACCCCCCCCCCCCCCGCCCGACCCCCGGCACCCCTGCCTGCTGTGTACCTGGTCGCCCCTGATGCTAAAAGCATAAAAAAGCCACCAGCGGCCCCAGGCCTCTTTCCTTTACCCATCTGCCAGAATCATTGAGAACTTGCTCCGTGCCCCTTGCTGGGACTACAGGAAGAAATGGCAAAAACAAATTTCTAGAAAAAGAACAGCTGAAGGATTAGTAACAAAAAAAGAGAATTGGCCCAGAAAGGGACCTACAAGGAACTCCAGACTCAAAAATATCAGGTATGAAAATAAGTCAACTAGAAAGCAGAAGCTTAAACTAAAGTCTATCTATAGAAAATTTGAAGTCCATAGCCAGTACCAAGGCCACACATTGCCTGAAATTATGGTAATTAGCTGTTTGTTTCGTCTTGGCTAAGGATCTAGGCTTCTTCTCCAAAATAAATGAGTAAATAAATAAATAAGCTACTTAAAGAGAGCTTGTGTGTCTAAAGTGAACATTACAATATCAGAGAAAGCCCTGGTATCCAATCATCAAATAGTACCTGTATTGACAGTACTTGTAAGCAGTGTTTTTAAACATAATTGTTCAGAATGAAGTAAAAAATCACTTTAGGAAAGTGAGTCACTGGAGAGTAAAAGAGCAAAATAAACATCAGGAAAAAGATGTCCTTCAAAAAAGATAATAAAACCTCCACAAAGTAACCCTTCTAGTTAGAAATCAAGAAGAATTAAAAAGAGACTAGGGAGAAAAATGTATGAAATCTTTGGCAATGAAACAAGAGAATGAGGAATCTTTGAAAATAAAAATATTGCACTGTCATAGAAAATTCAATATTTATGTTTGGATTTAAATACACAATAAAAAGAAGCATAAAATAGGTGATAAAATATAAAAGACACAGAAGATAAGTCTAATATGTTTAATGATCTAATTAGTAGAAATTGAAAGAAAGGGAACAGTTATTGGTAGAAAGAAAATTATCAAAGTAATACAAGAGAATTTCCTTGAACAGAAACTTTGGTAAAAGGATTCATTGAGAACTAAGCCCAATTAATCTAGAAAGGCCTAAATTAAATGTATCTTTTTAAAATTTTATAACAGCGAGGAAAAAGAATATTCTAAAAGCCTTCAATGAGAACCATCAGCTCATCTGCAAAGGAATAATATCAAATTGGTAACAGGCTTCTACTAAGAAGCTTTGATGACAGTGGAACTAAGCAAGCATCCTGTCTTGGTCTTTCCCTCTGTCCCCCAGTGGAAAATGACAAATAGCTAATGAAGCCGTCAATTAAAGGTGAGAGGAAAATGAAGATATTTTCAGACATGTAAGATCACTGAAAATTTTAAGTCTCATGTTCTTAGGAATTGACTGTGGATATGTACAGAAAAACCATAGAACTCTAAGGGGGGAAGAACTCATGGAAAAGCAAGAAAGAACAATCACAACCTATTGCAACAATGAAGGAAAATTTCAGAGAATAAAACAAAGAAGGAATAAAAATCATCTAGCTCAGATCTCATATTGTGCCAGTGTAGGCTAAATGAAAGTTATCACGTTTTTCCGCCCTTCCGCCATTACTGTCAATAATAAACCCCTGCAGTCTTACATGCATGCCTGATGGTGGGGAACCTTGAGTAGGGTGTGGGCATGTGTAGGAGAGCACTCCTGGGCTGAGAGACTGGGCACGTGGGGCAGCATCATGGGAACACCAGCAGTGGCGGAAGCAGCACCAGAGAGCCCAGAGATTTACCACTGGGGACTAGGAGGCCTGCCCCTAGTGCTCCTGCCCCCTACCCCACCTTACCTGCTGTGTACCTAGTTGCTCACTACAAATGATGCAGAACGATTAACAAAAGCTTGAAAAATCCATCGAGGTCTCCAGGACTCCTCCTTTACCCCTCTGCCCAAATCCTAGAGAACCTGCCCTGTGCCCTCCTGCCACTACAGCCAGATACATAAAATAATCATAATTAAAAAAAACAACTTGCTTCTTCCTTAATTTTTCCAATCTCTATAAATGGCAGCTATCGCTACCAAGACCATATGTACTTTGGAAAAAGTTTCAACTTCTCTATTTTTCTTCCTTTGCATCCCACTTCTAATATAGAAGAAAATCTTTTTTTCCCCCTACATTATGTCTATTGAGGTCCAAAAGGTTTACATTGTTACACCGCTTTGGTTGTTATAGTATGAACCTTGAACAAATGTTGAATACCCTGCCAACCACCAGTGCCCCCATACTCTTCACCACGTTCCTAACCACCCCCACTCTCCCCCCGGTCACTCTCCCCCTTTGATTGTCTCAATCTTGCAATCAGAGGTTAAGAGTTTGTTTGATTTTAACTGACATTTTGTTATGTTTCCCTATATCCACAAATAAGTGAGACCATCCAGGATTTATTTTTTTACTGGCATATTGCTGAGCATTATCCTCTCTATGCCGTCCATGTTGTCACAAATGTAAGAGTTGAGCCTTTTTTATATACTACTTCAGATAATCTTATAGGTCCAAATAATCCTGAATCATCCTGATAAAAGTCATCATCATCTAAACCTTTGTGATAGTCTCCTAACAGAATTCAGATGGTGTGACTCATTTGTACAAAGTATCCCAGCCCTTTCTTATCTTACTTAGAGTAAAATTTAGAACCCATAAGTCTGTATCTGGCTTAGTCTTCTGCTACCAGTATGACTCCAGTTTCTACAACCATCACCCTTTTCATGCTCCCTAGGACAAACTGAATTTCTCACTATTTCTTTTTGGAATAAGTCTCAACTTTTCTCTTTGTCTCTCTCCACATCCCACTTCTAATTCATTTTGTTATCTGAGGGCCTTTATACCTATTACATTTTTTACTGCCCCACCGTATTTAACAGGGTATTAATAACAAGTATTGACTTGTTATTTTCTTATCCCCAATGATCTTATATTTCTTGACAACACTACTTAACCACTTAGCATGATGGTATACATATTGTGTACTTGTTTGTTCCTCTCTGTCCCCTATGCATCATCGCAAAATAAGCTCCATGAAAGCAAAAGACTTTGTTTTAGTTACTGTTGATCTTCAGTACCTATAACAGATGCTCACTCAATATTTATTGAATGAGCACATGAAAGACTAAGTGAAGGCATCTGGGAAATGTAAGAAAGGAGAATCCATTCATATTTAACTTGTGTGCCATAAAGACATGGTCACCTAGTGTGCCATAACATTTGTGTCATTAAATCTGTGGGGAAAGAAATGATTGCTGCAAACTCCTTGCCTACAAAATGAGCAATATTTACATAGCCATAATACTATAAATTATGATGAATGGTTTTCATTTGGATCCATCCACAGACAAATAACAAAAGACTTACATATGGGTAAAAATAGAATCTAAATGAAATTCATCTAGACAATGTAAAAGTAAAGACATATTGGGAGAGATATTTAGAAAGGAATTGAGGAAAAATGGAGGAAAGTGTGGGAAAATTATTATCACTGTTTTAAAATATTGTAATCAAAGCTATTGCTGTAGGAAAAACAAGGAAGTTAGCAATACTGTTTGAAATTGTAAGAAGGGTGACCAGTGGAGAAACTGAGAATGTTTTAAATATTTACAGAACTGAATAGAATCCAAATGCATTAAATTTCCATCCATCACAGCCTCAGACAAGAGACAATGTTTAAATTAGGTAAGAGAAAGATGGCATTGTTCTATTTTATGGAGAAGGGTGGAAGAGATATGTAAATACCAGGAGAACAAAAATAGCAGATGTGGTTATACAAGGGGACTCCGTAAAACTGAAATAAGTTTGGGGAAGGGTGTGGTAAGGATAATCTTGTTTTCTATATTACATCTGTGTTCAAACACTATGCCTGCACTAATTCAATCAACATAAAACTAAAGCTTTATTTTAAAGAAGTTCTCTCTGTAAGGAGAGAATGATGTGATGGAGAACATACAAGTCAACCACTCAAAATCATATTTGAAAAAATCCACTGCTAACATCCTAGATGAGTAGAGATGTTAGTTCACAATAAAGATTCATTAAAAAACTATTACAAACAATAATCCATTTAGTGAAGTGGCAGGCTTCAAAAACCAACATGCATTTCTATATGCAAATAATGAACTAGAAGAGAAAGAAATCAATAAAATACCATTTACAGTAGCTTCAAAAAGTATTAAATACCTATGAATAAACCTAACAGAGGTGAAGGACTTATTAAAAAAAAACAAAAACTTTTAAGCCATTGTTAAAATAGAAGGCACGAGGAAATAGGAAGACATTCCATGCTCATAGATTGGTAGAATTAACATTGTTAAAACACCCATCTTACCAATGCAATATATAAATTCAACAGAATCCTTATCAAAGTTTCAGTGGAATTCTTCAAAGAAATAGAGCAAACATCGCTGAAATTTACATGGAAGCAGAAAATATGCTGAATAACCAAAGCAATAGTGACAAAACAAAAGAGGAATAAAGGTCATACTTCCAGACTTCAAACTATACAAGGTTATAGTAATTGCAATAGTATGGTACTGGAATAAAGACAGACATATTGACCAAATGAAGACCTCAGATATAAATCCACATTTGTATGAACAGCTAATCTACAACAAAGACAAGATTATACAAATGGAGAAAGAAAAATCTCTTTAATAAATGGTGTTGGAAAAACAGACAGACACATGCAAAAAAAATGCAAATCATTCATACCATACACAAAAATTAACTGAAATTACATTAAAAACATGGGTGCAAGATTGGAAACCATAAAATATATTGCAGAAAACACTGACAAAATGGTAACACTGGCTTCAGTGATGGTTTAGTGACTTGACTCTAACAGCAAGGAAAACAAAAGTAAAAGTAAATGAATGGAAGTACATTGAACTAAAATGCTTCTGGGAAGCAAAAACCAAACAAACAAACAAAATAAACTATTATTAAAACAAAAAGACTCCTTACTGAATGGGAGAAAACATTTCCATATCAGATATCTGTCAAAGAGCTAATATCTAAGATCTACAAAGAGCTCATTCAACACACATAAAGAAATAAAGAAACCAACCAGAAAATGGGCAGAAGAGCCAAACAGACATATCTCCAAAGAAGATATACAGACTGCCAACAGGCAAATGAAAAAATCTTCCCTTATCATCAGGAAAATGCATAACAAAACCACTCCAGTGAGAATGGCCCATACCAAAAAAGAATAAAGAAACAAAACCAACAAATTTTGGTGAAGCTATGGAGAAAAAGGCAGTCATACACTGTTGGTGGGAATGTCGATTGGTCTGTCCGTTATGGAAAACAGTATGGAGGTTTCTCAAAAAGTGAAAAATAAATATACCCTATAAGTTCACAATTCCAATACTAGGTAAACTAGAAGAAAGAAGAATCACTAATTCAAAGGGATTCATGCACTCCTATGGGCACTGCAGCTCTATTTACAATAGCCGAGTTATAAGAAAAAAACCTGAGTTCAACAACAAAGCGATGGACCTAAGAAGATCTAACATGATACACGGTGGAAAACTCAGTTTTAGAGAGAGATGAGTTTTTGCCATTTGCATCAGCATGGATGGAACTGGAGGGCATTATGCTAAATGAAATAAATCAGAAAGGAGGACAGATAAATACTGGATGATTTCACTTTTACATGTAATATAGAGAAAGAAAACAAAGGAACTGACAAAACTAGACCAAAACAAACCCTAGAAATGTGACTGTGGAATTGAGGTGAGTAGAGGGGGAGAGAGCATCAGGATGAGAACAAAAGGGAGTGGGGACTCAGTGGCCTAGGGTCTGGGATAAGGGGTGCTTTATGTATACTACTAAAAAGAAACCACAAAATATGAAGCTAGTCAACTGGAGAACACTCTCAGATCTTTTTTCACCTCTCTGATTTTCTGTGATTCTGTGACTTTTTTCCTTCCTTGAATTTGGGCAGTCACATAGCACATAGGCATTGATGAAAAAAAATCAAACAGAAAAACCACAAATTGAAAATACAGCCTATTGTTAATTGCATTCTTTGGCGCTCCTTTTATAGCTGCAGCAAATATCCTGAACAACATTTTTGGCAAATGTGTCTGTTTTTAGAATAATGTGATACCGGCTTTTATATTTTTAATTTTTTTTTACCTTCAGAAATTATACTCTCTTTAGTGGGAGTAAAAAAATATGAATAGGATAGTTCTGACTAATTTAAGGCAAAAATTTGACATTTGGTTATTTCACAAATGGTAAAATGTCTTTGGTTTTACCACAATACACATGATATTCTGTATTTGATCCTCAAAGAAACAGTATAGATAAACCTATTTTATCAGAGATAGTAATCCAGAAGTGTAACACTTAATCAATAATTAAGAATTGAATTAAGGATTGTATTATGTTAAAGAATCATAATTCAATGCATATCTAAGTATTTCCTATCGCTTGCTGGTTTCTGTATTTAAATACTTCCTTTTCTGTCAATCTATAATGTCAACTGGAGACAAACATTCTTCCATACAGATTATTTTCTAGGAAGAGACATTCAAATTGCTGTGTGGTTGAGAGACCTGTTTCACCCCTAATAACAGACATGATGCTCTAATTTTGGATCTTTCTTGTATATTGGGAGTTACATTACACACAAATGTATTTTTTGCAATTTCATGCTCCTTCATATCAACTCTGACAGTGAATGCAACACGCTGAAGTGCTAGATGCTGAACAACCAGTGATGGCAAAGCAATGTGATGGAACAATGTCATCTGTAAAGGAAACTTTTGAAAATAATCATCTAAATAAATATGTGATCTAATTAGTACCAAAAGGTACAGAAATCTCTGGTAAAGCTGTGTTGTCAGCAGATTCTTTCTTATCTGATGCTGTCATCCATCAGTTAGTTACAGAACAAATATCCAGTTGATTTTAAAGACTATCTGTTGCTTTGTCTACCACTTGAATGGCTTGAATGGACTCTGTAAGCCTGAGGCCACAAATTGCCTTTAGAGACAAGTCACAAGTAAAAATACTTAAGAAGCACAAGGCTTTGGTAATTACTTTTGAAAGCTAAATAGTAATCATCTTGAGTCTCTTGAAAGAGAAGCAGATCTCTCCTATAAAAACAGATCTTGCCAAAAGAAAAATCTCTCCTATAGGTTTTCAGAACTACTAGCGTCTTCATTATCACTCTTCTAGGAAATGATCAAATTTGAGATATTTGATTAGCAAGGGAGCCATTTACTATTTATAATGTTATCTCATAATTTTCCATATTCTAAATGACAGCATTTGATGTAATTCAGTTTATACAGATATGAACTGCAAGTTTAATCGCACTTTATAGGTAGTATGTAATATGGGTAGAAGTATATTGAACATTTAATGCTTGGTAGATGAAAAAACACTATTATATTATTACAACATTAAGACCTGTATTCACATGTACATAATAAGGTAGTCATTAATATAGCTCAGTGATGGGTATCACTTAAAAAAGTAATGATAAACCTTGTAGCAAATTTTTCCTTACTCAAATTAAAACCAGAGGAGGTGATTTAAGAATGCCTTAAGTACATTTGTTCTGAGTTATTGAGTGAAAAGGCAGAGTGAATTTTTCACATAGAGTCATGCTAAGGTAGTCTTTTCATTAGTTTTTGCTGCTGCTTTGGAAAGAGCTTGTCATTCTTTGAGCTTTGTCTCTTACACTGTTCACGTTGGACATTGTCTGAGGCAGGAAGACATGTTAACCCTACAAACCTCACACCCAGAGAAGCAGCACTATCAAATTGTTAAGTTTTAGTAAATATTACCTGGCTGTATGTGTGAGTGCCCAAATAAAGCATTGGCTTTATGGTTTTGCATCATTTTCCACACAGTTTGCCTACCTCTCTAGCAAAATAGCATTGCTATTAACATGCCATAACAAGGGGAAGTTATATTAGCCCCGGGCTCTGTATTTTTGTACGAGGATATATAAGTCATGACATTTAAGTTCATGAGATGGTCTTACCTTCTTCCACATCTGGTGACAGGTGGGAGAGGCAGTTGCATGTGAAGGTCCAAGACCGTCAGAGACCCAGGAGTGTGGCCTGCAGCACTGAGTTTGGGAAATGACAAGATCTACCTGTGAAAAGAAGTAAAAGCAATCACCATCCACTGAAAGACAGACACCAATGGTGGGGTCACTTTTAAGTCTCTCAGTGTCACCCATGTAAGTTCTTTGTCATCAATAAAGAGATAAAATATCCTGCAGGGTTTACCATATGAAAATATTGCTTATATTTGATTTATATTGATATATTGATTTTTAAAAATTGCCAGCACATATTATCTACTTATAAAGACTCCCCCTTGTCATCATTCACTAAGCAATACAATATAGCAACCATTTACATAACATTTACATTTTATTAGGTATTAATCTAGAGGTGACTTAAAGTATCCAGGAGGATGTGCATAGGTTATATGCAAATGCTATGCCATTTTATGAAACTTAAGCATCTATGGATTTTAGTATTCATGAGGGTTCTTGAACAAATCCCCCACAGATATCAGCAGATGACTGTAATTGTCTGTGTGCACTTAATATTATCAATTTGATCATATTAATTTTTCTCACTTGTTTCCATAGCTCTCTTTCCCATTCTTGCCCAAAACTTCCTGTACATTCTATTTTTGCAAATATTTCATATGTCTTTTCCTTCCTTTTACCAAGTTAAAAGTTTAGGTATTGTAGAATGGCAAGCCGATTTCTTTGAAGATTGGGGAAATAAAATAAAAACAGTTATTTCTTATTACCATTGGTATAAAATATATTATAAATACGTTATAGCGTATAACTGTAAAACAATAAATATTTTCATCAAAGGAGGATAATGTTAGTGTGTAAGACACATGATCGGGAGGGGTCTTGACTGATCTTGCTTTCATTGCTCTGTCCTGGTACTTAAGGCAGTAAACTTCTGGCAGTAAACTTCTGCTGGATGAATAAATTGGCATCATCATTTCAGAAGTATTTGCTTAACTTCACATAAAACTAGTGGTTAAACCTGGACTGAAGTCCTCAGCTCCTGATTTCAAATCTAGCTCACCTTGCAGTTTGAGACAGTTTATATTTGCAAAATATAGAAGAGGTGATATAAAACAAAAGCAGATATTGTAAACTACTACTATTATGAATGGTCTAACACCCAAGAACATTGCATTTTCTTTGTTCAAAATTAGATAGGGATAAATGAAGAAGGTTGATAGTGACAGAAATAAGGAAACTGTGGGTTGGGTATGCAGAATGAAGAGATCAGAGTAGGGGAGTGAGGATTAAGTTTGCAAGAAGGTGAAACTGAGGGACTCAGTAATAGAAGAAGGAGCCCTGCTTCATTCTTTCTCTTTCCCCTCCCTGGGTGACTCCTCTGCAGAAAGAGTGAGGACACCCAAGCCTAATTTCAGCTATAAATGAAGCCTAAACAAACACATAAAACAAGAAACAAACAAAATGGCCCTATATGGCTATGGAATATTTATTTATGAGGCTGCTACATCAATAACACTAATTATACTGTAATTGCCAAGAACTGAAATTAATGTGATTTTGTGGAAATCCACAATCAATCTCAGGCCTAATTTCTGTAAATGAATGCACTCTGAACAAAATTTCAGTTTAGAGAGCGTATTTCATTCTTAGAGTACTTGGCAAAATGACATTGGGGAGGAGATTTGTAAGATGTAATAGTATATTTCACTCCTAAACTATAAAGGCAATAAAGTCAGTCCATTCAATACTGCCTGATTATAAGGCCACTCCTTGATGACTATAGAGAAACTGGCTCTGTGAATATCAGACCTACCTCCAACCATAAGAAATTTCTCAAGATAGCATACTAAAATTTTAGTAATCTCCACATCAAAGTAATATTTCCCCAACCATTTATAGAAGTACAGTAAAATTATTTTCTGTTTAGGTAGTAGGCATGAATGGGAGAGACAAAGGACTTTCTCCTGATCACTTTAGCCCATGGAAACAAATCTGTTGTTCCCAGTGCCTGATTTGAATGTTATGCTCCTGAATTGTGGCTAATGTTGAGCAACACTGGTCTTGCTAAGGTTTAAAAACATACCTCTCACTTTCATTTGGTATCTAGATTATTGTTCTGATGTGATAGAGCTGGGATGGAGTTAGACCTCTTGTTTGTATTTCAGAGACTAAACAAGAGCTGCTGAAAATAAGGGACCATATTCTAAACATTCAGTTTTAACATGGAAAACACTGTTTACACAGTCCACAGTAATGGCAGCTGTTTCAGCTATTTAAATAGTATAATTACACATTTCATTCCAGAGTATAACAGTAACAGTTAGTTTACTAGTAAATTTCAAATTGTATGTACCAGTTCCTATATAAACATGAACAGGTAACCTATCAATAGTTACTGCCAATTATATCTGAACTATAATTTGGTCTTTATTGGAGCTGCAGTGCTTGAAAAGAACACTTTCCTTGGGAATGTGGAACCTTTCTCCACCCCCCCAAACGATGAAAAAAAAAATACAGTTGTCAGCATAATGTCTTGACATTCATGATGCCAGCCTGTCTTTACTGGTGTCAGATGTGAAAATAAATAGATATTAAACTGTCAGTCAATGAAATTGCAAAGTCAAGAACAGCTCTAGCTGTGATCCTGTGTGTTCTATTTGATGGACACAGGTGTTTAAGTGTTATGAATTCAACAGGACTGGGGAACAAGAGAAACATTTTCCAGCAGTTTTCTATTTGCTAAAACATCTGTGATGAACTTTCCTACATCTCAGGACTTCAGTAGAATCTTAGACACTTGAAAAAGTGCCACAAATTTCCTCCACTCTTTCAGGTCTGAAATGTGAAAATATGGCCCTAATTCCTGGAGGTACATTCTACTGCCAGTGCATGAAAGCTCTCTAAAGCCAAATAAAGGCCAGTACCATTGACCTTGAACACACATTTGTGTCAGACACCAGCACTCACTTATTTATTATTCATAAGACACTTAAAGTAAAGCATCCATCACTAGTAAACATTAACTATTAAAAATTAATAATCATTCAAGACATATTAAGACCAACTTTTCCTTCTCTTTGATGAGTATTGGAGTAAAACATATCACATTCACTTATAGTGCTTATAACTTTTTATCTTTTGTTTTTATTGTTAGCAATCATTGTTAGTAATACCATGGTGTTGGCCAAGTGAGCAACATCATCTGAGTGAGACTTTTTTTTTCTTCAATAAATGTCATAATAGTTGTATCTCAACAAGTATTATTAAATTCTCCTACCAGAAAATACTGCTTTATGACATACAGCTTTGGTACAATCCTTATCAAAATCCCAATGGCATTCATGTCAATAGAACAACAACAACAAAAAAAACCATGAAATTTATTTAGAACTCTAAGAAATGTCAAATAGCAAAATCACTCATGAAATGTTTTTGGACATTTTGGTAATACCACTTTAGTACCATTTTGGTATTTAATGGACATTTAATAACTTCTTGACTTCAAACTATAAATACAAAGTGATAGTAATTAAAATAGCTTGGTATTGGAATAACAAAAGATAGTGGAGTAGACTTGAAAACCCAGAAATAAATAACACTACACATATATAGACAACTAATTTATGACAAAGGAGTCAAGCACTTACAATGGAACAAGGAAAGTCTTTTAAATAACTGATGTTTGGACTTGTGGAAAGGGATTGAGACTATCGCACTACAAAACCTGAAGCTGCTGAGATCTGCACAGATACAGGCATCTCCAGGCTTGTAACACCAAAGAGATGCCTGCCAATACAAACAACATAGTGTCCCAACAAATATAAAAAATTAGAAAGCAGACATCAGGAAAACGAAAAACTGTAATTAACCAAGCAAACCCACAGGGGAAAAATACAACACAAAAAGAAAGCCAAATACAAGAACTCAACAACAACCTAGAAAGAATGTCCAGTCTAACAGAAGAAGATTTCAGAACCAGCATGATT
Source organism: Galemys pyrenaicus (assembly GCA_019455555.1). Lineage (NCBI taxonomy): Eukaryota > Metazoa > Chordata > Mammalia > Eulipotyphla > Talpidae > Galemys > Galemys pyrenaicus. The sequence goes on from JAGFMF010011858.1 coordinate 2,338,255, forward strand.
GAAAAAATGACCAGTATGTTAAAAAGAATAAATGATCTGGAAACGGAGAACCAGACATTAAAAAAGACAGTGGAAGACTTGCAGGAAGATAAAAATATATGGAAAGCATATTGGATGAGATGGAAGAGCAAATTAGTTTTATAGAAGACTCAGAAACAAACAAAAAAAATCAAAGCAGAAAAAGACAGAGAAATCCAAAGGGGGGGGGGGGCATGACAAGATCACGCTTCAAGAACTCAGACACAATCAAGAAAAGTAATATGAGTTATAGGAGTCCCAGAAATTGAAAACGATAAGGGAGATGATAATATATTGAAGGACATAATAAAGGAGAACTTCCCAAGCTTAAAAGATGAAACGAGGCTAGAAATACAAGAAGCAAGGCGTACCCCAAATTTCTATGATAGAAGAAGAAATACTGCTAGACACATAATAGTAAAACTACCAAGAATACAAGACAAGGAAAAAATAATGAAGCTGTCAAGGGCTAAAAAAAACAGATAACATACAAAGGAAAACCTATCATCAGGCTAACATCAGACTTCTCGGATGAAACACTACAAGAAAGGAGGGAGTGGAAGGATATATTAAAAAAACTTCAAGACAACAAATGACAACCACGAATTTTGTATCCAGCAAAGTTTTCCTTCATATATGAAGAAAAAATATGGACTTTCCCAGAAAAACAGAAACTCCAGAAATTCAGCATGACCAAACATCCTCTCTTAAAAAATTCTACAAGCTCTAAAGCCAAAACCATTAGAAGAATGAAAAAGAGGAACAGTATAAGACCAGGGAAAGCATAACACAAAAAGATAAAATGGCGAACACAGATGCCGGCATATGTATTTTAACTTTAAATGTAAATGGACTAAACTCAGCAATAAAAAGACACAGAGTAGCAGGCTGGATTAAAAAACACAATCCAACCTTCTGCTGTCTTCAGGAAACACATTTAAACACAAAAGATAAGCATAGATTGAAAGTTGAAGACTGGAAAATAGTCCTACAAGCCAATGGACCAAAAAAGAAAGCAGGAATAGCCATACTTATATCAGACAAGATAGACTTCAAAATAAAAAAGGTAAAAAAAGACAAAGAAGGGCACTATATAATGGTCAAGGGCACAGTATTTCAAGAAGATATACCACTCATCAACATATATGCTCCAAATGAAGGCGCACCAAAATATATCAGACAATTACTATCAGCTCTAAAATAAAACATTAAAGAAAGCACCTATATAGTAGGAGACTTTAACACCCCACTCTCACCAATGGACAGATCAACAAGACAAAAAATAAACAAAGAGATTAGAGCCCCACAATAAAGACCTAGAACTCATGAGCTTAACAGACATCTATAGGACCCTACACCCAAAAAAATCAGATTGCACTTTCTTCTCTGGTGCACACAGAACATACTCCAGAATTGATCATATATTGGGCCACAAGACAAACATCAACAGACTCAGTAAGGTCAAAATCATTCCAACTATATTCACTGATCACAAAGGTATCAAATTAGAAATAAATCACAAAAAGAAAACAAGAAACCCACCTGCAACATGGAGATTGAAACCAACACTACTGGAAGAACAATGCATTATAGAGGAACTCACAGAGGAAATAAAAAAATACTTTGAACTGAATGACAACGAGGACACATCATTCCAAAATGTATGGGATGCAGCAAAATAGTACTAAGAGGGAAGTTTACAGCGATCCAGGTCCACATCAACAAACGAGAAAAAACTCAAAGAAACAATCTAATCTCACACCTTAATGCTCTAGATAAAGAGCAACAAAAGGATCCAAAAACCAGTAGAAGAAATCATAAAAATTAAAGCAGAAATAAATGAATTAGAAATCAAGAAAACAATCCAAAAGATTAATGAAACCAAAAGCTGGTTCTTTGAAAAAGTAAACAAAATAGATAAACCTCTAGCCAGGCTAACAAAGGAAAAACAGGAGAAAACACAAATAAACAGGATCACAAATGAAAGAGGAGAAATTACAACAGACTCAAAAGAGATTAAAAGAATAGTCAGACACTACTATGAGCAGCTCTATGCTAACAAGCTTAACAATCTAGAAGAGATGGACCAGTTTTTAGAAAGATATAACCATCCAAAGCTAAACAAAGAAGAAATAGAACACTTAAACAGACCAATATCAAGTAGTGAAATTGAAGAAGTAATCAAAGCATTCCCCAAAAACAAAAGCCCAGGACCAGATGGATTTACAAATGAATTCTATCAAACATTCAGAAGTGCACTAGTACCTATATTATACAAACTCTTTCAAGAAATAGAGAAAGAAGGAATACTACTTAATATTTTCTATGAAGCCAATATTACACTAATACCAAAACCAAAGATAACACAAAAAAGAGAACTACAGACCAATCTCCCTAATGAACACGGATGCAAAAATCCTCAACAAAATTCTAGCCAACAGAATACAACAATCTGAAAATCAATCAAAGTAATCCAACATATTCAACAAAAAGAAGAACAAAAAACATGATCATATCAGTTGATGCAGAAAAGGGATTTGACAAAGTCCAACACCCATTCATGATAAAGGCTCTCGAAATCCTTGGAATAGAAGGACCTCAACATGGTAAAAGTTATATATGACAAACCCACTGCAAATATAATCCTCAATGGTGAAAAACTGAAAGCATTCCCCTTAAGATCAGGAACAAGACAAGGATGCCCACTCTCTCCACTGCTGTTCAATATAGTACTGGAAGTCTTAGCCAGAGCAATAAGACAGGAAAAGGACATACAAAGAATCCAAATAGGGAAAGAGGAAGTAAAATTATCATTATTTGCAGATGATATGATAATATACTTGGAAAACCCTAAAGGCTCTACAGGAAATCTAATTAAAACAATCAACCAGTTTAGTAAAGTAGCAGGATACAAAATAAATGCATAAAAGTCAGTAGCCTTCCTATATACAAACAAGCAATCTGAAGAAGAAGAAATCAAGAAAAATATACCCTTTACTATTGAAACCAAGAAAATCAAATACTTTGGAATCAACCTAACAAAAGAAACAAAAGACCTATATAGAGAAAATTATAAATCACTGTTGAAAGAAATAGAAGAGGACACAAAGAAATGGAAAGATATCCCTGTTCATGGATAGGAAGAATCAACATTATCAAAATGGCCATACTACCAAAAGCAATTTATAGATTAAACACAATACCAATAAAAATCTCAATGAAATTCGTTAAGGAAATAGACCAAATGTTGATGAAATTCATATGGAGACACAAAAAACCCTGATTAGCCAAAGCTCCATTGACAAAAAAGGAGAATGGAGGTATCACGCTCCCAGACTTCAAACTACTACAAAGCAATAGTAATTAAAACAGCTTGGTACTGGAACAAGGACAAACACACAGACCAATGGAACCATATAGAAAGCACAGAAGTAAAATCACACAACTATGGACAACTGATCTTTGACAAAGGAGCAAAGAATTTGCAATAGAACAAAGACAGCTTATTCAATAAATGGTGCTGGCAAAACTGGTCCACCATGTGCAAAAAAATGAAACTGGACCACTACCTCACACCAGGTACAAAAATCAACTCTAAATGGATAAAAGACCAAAATGTGAGATCTGAAACTATAAAATTTATAGAAGAAAACATAGGTAAAACCCTACAAGACATACATCTCAATGACGCCTTTGAAGATGCACCCCCCAAAGCAATAAAAATGAGAGAAGATAAACAATAGGATTACATCAAGATAAAAAACTTCTGTACAGCAAAGGAAACATTAAATAAAATGAAGAGAAACCCCACTGACTGGGAAAAAATCTTTGTGCTCACACAACAGACAAGGATCTGAGCACAAAGATACACAAAGACTCAAGAAAAACAAAGTAAAAAAACCCAATCAAAAATGGGCAGGGAACACAGTCCGCATAAAGTTACACTCACTTCTGACACCAACTGTATGTTCTCAGGATTCTGGTTTCAGTATTTCCCTAGCAGTTCTTGTGGAACTCATCAAAAGCTGTCACACTATGTTTATGGTATTATAAAGGAAAAAAATGCATCAACCCATGGAAAAATGTACAGCAGAGTGCATGAAAATACCAAACATAGGGTTTCCTTTGTCCTTTCTCCATGGAATAGGGTCACTTAAATTTTCCAACATCAATATATAACAATGTGCATGCAGAGCACTGAATAGTACCAAACCACAAAAGTTTCCTGAGTGCCAGGGTCCAGAGATTTTATTGGGGTTCTATCATGGAGGCATGACTGACTAGTTGATTGACTGACTGATTACCAACATGGTAGATTTCAGTTTTTAGGTGATTGATATACTATGACACAAAAGTACCAAGTTAAATTACACTGTTGGTCTTTCTCCATGTCAGCCCTTCTCTTAAGTTCTATCTGCTATGGCTTGGCCTCCATCCCAAATCAAATCACTTGACTATGCAATATAACCTATGGCAAAGACACTCCTATCAGGTATCACATTACCAAGGAAAAAGGCCAGATTTCTTCTGAATAAGGTTAAATTCTTTATTACACACTATAATATACTTATTGTAAATGATTACTTTGTCTTTTCACTATGTCATATAAGCCCTCATAGGATTGGATTGCATGTTTTAAAGTCAGATAGATGGAAATTATTTAAATCCTGGATTCAATTGATGACTACTTGGATTCATGGATTACCTAGAACAAATGAAAATGTCCTAGTTTTATCTAAAAAACTGGGGAAATTATATTAATATCATGTAATTTTTCTCAGATTGAATTTGATAACACATATGGACCATTCATCATAATATCTGGCTATGGTTATCACTTAGTAGACAACAGCAAATTATATGATTATTATCATTCTTTCTCTAATATTCACATGGATTATGATCAACACCCTAATCCTATTATTAGGGAAAAGGAGTAGAAATAACAGGGAAAAATAAGCTTATATAGCTCAGTGACTGAATAAAACTTCATTAAGTATCATTTCAATCATATATAATTTATATTCTATCTACAAACTGCTAGCTTTATTTTAGTAAAAGCTATGTTAATAACAGATTTCTATAATAAGAGATGTATGGTTATTACAATATTGGCAATATTATAAGAGAAAAATATAGTTATTCATCATCTTTACTTAAAAAAATTCACCTTTAAGTCAAGAACTTTATAAATGGAAACTGAAATTTCAGGGTTAGTGATTGAGTGTAAGAAACTTAATCTAGATTTAGGATTACTTCATAAGCTAACTTCCTCGTAAAGCAGAAACAATCTGAATACCTACATAAAGGACATCCAATTGTACATGAACACTTTCAATGTAAGAAAGAATAAAGAAGTTCTGTCTATAAATGAATTTCGTTTAAAAATATCACCTTGAAACAATCTCTGCAGGATTTTCAATTTCAGAAAGATTGTGAATAAGGATGTGAAATTCTTTGCTAGTACAAAACTCCACAAATACAGAACAAAACCTAACAATCTTGTAAAAGGAAAATTCTCGAGATAACTGGGAAAATCTCAAGGGACAGGAAATGAAGATTAAAAAAGAACACACAGAAAATAAGTTGATGCTAAAGCTATGCTGAGAGTCTGTGGGATAATCTGCAAATTGGGGGGTTAGATAGACCGGCTCATGAAATTATTAAAGACAGAGAGTGGTAAATAAGATTCACAACCAAAATTAGGGTCTTGGAAGAACACTTCCTTAATAAGTAAGAATGGGGAAAGTTGAGGGAGGGGAGAGAAATATCCTAACAGCATGAGGCATGTATAAGGAGACTTGAAATTTGCCCATTTTGAACTGAGATCTGGAAAAAAATCTTCACTGAGATTTTTACCTGTGGATCTACCTTTGCAAGGTTTTAAATTTAAATTTAGTATGTGCCTGGGGATCTCAGAATACCCAAAAAACAATTTATTTTGAAATTATTTCCTAACTGAAATTATTATTTTCAGACACTTTTTGTGGTGTCTATAATAGACACATTCAAATCCACTCTTGAGGGACATGCATCTAACCTAGATACCCAAGACTTACACAGATATCATCTCACAATTCAACACTACAAACAAATAAGGAAATTATCTGCAATGATGAAGAGTCAGCAGACATACCAAACAACAGTAAATTATTATAATAAAGCTGCAACAGTCCAAATAAAAGGCAATGATAGTAGTCAACAGATGATGGAATCCTAACTTTAAAGTTCTGATAGAAAGGTAACTGTCCATATAAACTTCGCATGGTTAAGTTCTCTTTTTTTTTTTTTTAAAGATTTATTGATTTATGCATACAAGAGCTGGGGTACAGGCCAGAGTCGCGGGAGGTGAGAGGATTCACCAGAAAGAGTGGGGAGCAGAACAGGCAGACTGACTGAAACATACTGCTGAGGGCAGCAGCGGTGGAGGCAGGAGAGGTCTGCTGCGCCATGTGGGTCCCCTCCCTGGCCGGCAGCAGGGATCGAACTTGTGCTGCAGTGGCTGCGGTTTGCACCATAGTGCGTTGCTTAGCCCGCTGCGCCACCAGGGAAGCCCCTGGTTAAGTTCTCTTAAAGTGTTAGTATAACATAAAACATTTCTTGATAAAGATTGTTAGCTACTATCTCACTCATAGATCACCACAGAGAGCTTCTAGAAATATTTTTGCAAGAAGAAAATAATAAAGGAAGAAATGAAATACAAAGAACAGGGAGAAGGAGCTCTAGAAATAAAGGAGTGAGGAATAAGAAACAGCAATAGGCAAACTGGTAAAACACTGGCATAGGTAAGTAAAGAATGGTACAAATAGTAATTACAGTGACTGTTCATTGTGGATATAAAATACGAAGTACCAGCACATACAAAACTAATTTCTACTGGTTCTACATTAATGCATGAAGACCTTTGCATATTTTGAGAATAGATAAGAACAGACTTAGGAAAGTTACTCATTAAGGTTTATTAAAATTTGAAGGTTAATTGTTGAAATAATAGAAACAAAATGTATCATATCTCAATTAGTAGAGGAAAGGTAGGTACAAGCATAAATCTATAGTAACCAGATTCCAGGAAAGAGGAAAACAATAGGAAGCAAACTATAAGATGATAGAAACATCCTGAAATCATACTTACATGTATAAGGAAACATAACATATAAGAAACTGAATCTAACAATTAAAAATGGGATTTTCAAATTGATTTTAAGAAATATCTTGTTATTTGCATAAGGCACACCAAAGAACACATAGGTATAAAGAGTTAAAAGAGAGAAAAAAATTGCAAGCAAATTGTAATGAAAATAAAAGCCGTGGCAGCTCTATTCTTATAAAACTTGAAGATAAAAGGGTAACAATATAATGAAAAGTGAATAATTCCTCAAGGAGATAGACAAATTTTCAGTACATAATAAGATAGCCTCAGAATACATTAGGAAACAAACTGGTAGAATTGTAAGCAGTAGTTGATTAAGCGACGTTCATACTGACCAAGTTGAAAAAAATGGTCTCAATAATTGGTAGATTATATAGAAATTATATTAATTCGTAAGTGTTAGAATTAGTAAGCTTGATGGCCTAGTTATCAAGTATGTCCTAATAGACATATATCCTAGAATTATATAAAATCCTACACATATAGTTATATATATTTATGTTTATATGAAATAATATATATAATATATAATCCTAGTTATCAAGTTTGTCCAAGTAGATTTATATATAATTATTCTCAAGCACAAATAAAACATTTATGAAAATTGACTTATAAGTCCAAAGCATATCTCACTGATAGGCAATTACTACATTACACACCATGTTCTTTTAATACAATTAAGTCATCATATTAAAATCGATAATGAATGAAATGATAACAAGTTATTGCATCACTACTTAAATAAATAACAATTAATACAAAAATATCCCATTCAAATACAAAATTAGGAAAATGACCAGTCAAAAATATGTAATAAATTGTTACCAATTTAAAAAATGATTAAAAATGAAAAGATTATATATCAAACTTGAGCCAGCACTAAGGTGACTTAGAGGGAAAATTTTAGAGTTTGTAGAAAAGAAAAAGATTTAAAATAGTGAGTTAAGTTACTAATTTAAAAAATTGAGGAAATAAGTTAAAACAAGAAGTATGGTAAACAAAATAATGAATATAAGACTAGGGATAACAAAGGTAGAAAAAAAAACAAAAATAATAGAGAGGGAACAAAAAAAAAATAGCAGGTTTATGGAAAACCCTTAAAATAAACTAAATTTTTATGGTTCAAGGAAAAGATCAAAATAATTGACTAAAATAAGAAAGAATAAACAAGAAAAATAACATTAGAAATGAAGAAAAAAACAGATTTTTAAAAATTATAATACAATTCAACAATGACTTTAAATTTGAAATGTTTATATAAATTTGAAATTTTGCATAGACAATTTCCTAAGAGAATAACTTACTAGAACTGATTTGCAAATAAATTTAAAATATGAATAAAATGTAACTTTCAAATAAACTTGATCATTTAAAAAATATATCCTGTTTATATATCACAAATTACAGACCTGAGCAGTTTAAAATAATCCTATCAATACTTTAAATTCTAACAGTGCCATATTTATGCAAAATGTTCCAAATATTAGAAAATGAGAAAATTTTTCTCAACTGTTTTTAAAAGACTATAAGAAAATTATAGATTGCTTGATGAGTTGGGTGGACCAACAGTTTAATACTAGACAATATACATAAATGTCATTTCTCATGAAAAATTAAAAGAAGAAACAAATTCTTCAATAGATACAGAAAACATTCCAATATAAATTAATGATAAAATAAAACTATAATCCAAGCAGGAAGGGAAAAAATATACCTTAACTCAGCAAAGCGGTATTTATTAAAAGTACAGCAAATATACATAACAACTATTAGAAACAACTATTTTATTTTCAAAGTTTAGGATGAAGATGGGGCACTTAATATCATTGCTTCTAATTCACAGTGCCCTGAGGACTAGTGAGTACAAGGAAATATGCAACTGTAATCCTAAAATCCTATTACTGTAGAAAATATTTTTGGAACAGAATAGACTGCCTGAAAGTAGACTCTTCTAGTTACTAAAATAATATAACAATGGTAACAATATAATAACAAATTCTGTATTTCAAATGTGATATTGTATAATAGTAGGGAACTAACAAAGATTTAAGTAAATCCATTATGCATTAGTTATATCCCTACCTCACAAAATTTATAAAATTTAATTTCAAATGGATGTAAGATCAAAATATAAAAAAAATTAAATAAGAATGTAAGAACAGAGCTTAATGAACATCAAATAAGACAAAGCCTAATGACAATAACACATTTGATCACATGTAAATTAAAAATGTCTCTTTGTTGTGACACTGAAAAAATATGGTATTTAGCTTCCCCTATTTAACTTTTGAATCGCCTTGCAGTCTTTTACTATCAAATCAATAATGCATGTCAGCTAACACACTGCATGATTTCACTCAAAATTCTTTTCAAATGTATTTGTTGAACACATTCTATGCCAAAGACTTCATGGCCTGGAGAAGGCAGGACACTCAAAAACCTTATTTATATTGACCTTCACCTAGTCTCATTATCTAGAGTGGTTACAATTAACATCCACACAGACATGCCCATTATTTCTGAAATTATACATTCTTTTTTCAAACAGTTTCAGCAAAGAAGTTTTGCTTTCAAATCCCTAAGTTTGGGAACTCACTTTGTATGCTGGGAAACTGATGAACGGCTGAACATTTTCTTGATTGTGGCATTATTTTACTTAGATTGCCCAGTTAGGCCATGTGATCATCAAATTCACAACAGGTCTATCAAAAGATTCAAAATTCATCCACTGTAATATTTATAAATCTATGTTTTCTCCTTTCTAGCCTATTCTCTTCGTTGGCAATATTCTTAATTGTTAACTTCATGGGGTGAATGCCCTACCTGAGTCTATTTGTTATTCTGAAAGAAAATCATTACTTTCATTCATGTTTATATGTGTATTGTTGACTTAAAAAGTCAAGGAAGCTTGTATGAGAACAAATGCAAACATGTTTATGTATGTTTGCATGACTGTTCTCGCTTACCATACATATACATAAACAGCCTTGATAGAAAACCAATAGATTCTGTTCCTGCTCTCTTCGCACCATAAACTTTCCAATATAATCTTGTTTCCCCCTATCGGCCTGGTCCTAATTTGTCTTTTCTCTATCTCAAAATTCCTGCGCTGTCAAGCCAAGTTACTCTTAAAAGGACTCTGGGAATTGCAGTCAAGAGAAAGATATATTAAAGTATCATTATTCAAATATAAAAATTTAATAAAAATGTTAACAAGGCTTCCCCAAGGTGGGGGTGTTTATTCTTTCTTTTTTTTTTAGCAGTACAATTAGGTTTCCAACAGATAGAGGGTCAGATTTACCCTATAGCACTGTCTATTCAAAGAAAATGTGGGGGCAAGAAAACACTATCCCCCCAATATTACATATACAACATTTTTTCTAGTGTTATTTTAAACTATTAATTTTTTTTTTCAGTTTCACAGCGAAGTTCAATCATGAGTGATGGCAGTGGCTTTTTCTTTAATTTGTGACATCTAATCTTTACTTTAGGCTTCGCCAGTCACATCTCACTATGTTTCATTGCATGCACCCTGACACAATACATCATGGCCAAGGTGATCCAATATTGTGTGACATTTTTTTTTAAAGGATATTAAATGGTGGCAGAAGATATGCCTGAAACATGCCAACGTGGGCCCAGGGGGCATTGTTCTTCACTAACAGTTTGTTCTCTCAGAGTCTGGCTGGAAGAATTATTATTGTCCTTTATATATAAACATCCTTATCCAAATAGTCTCCTCTTATGCCTAATATATGCATTCCTGTCATCTGAAAGCCACTTGCTTAAACTGCCTTTCTGTCTATTTGTAGTCTGTTCAGGCACACAGACCGCAGCGGGAGTCAGCCTCCATGATTCATTGGCTCAGATTTCCTATGGCGCTTACATGATGCTCGCTCAGCCCCATACGGTTTTGTATCCATTATAACCAGGGACAAGTAAGCAGGGCTCAGGAGTCTGAGCATCTATCTAAGAATAGCTCCCTGATGCCTTGCTTTACTCACAATAAATGAACAATGAACTCTTTACATGCTCACCCTGTATGGTGAGGAGAAATTATAGGAGCTTACTTGGGTTAAATAAGGGAAGGAGCATTAAGAGTGAAGCGCCTTAAATGAGCAGGTCAATAACTAGTTTACAGAGACCAGGGCACCTGGCTAATGGGAGAATAAAGAATTATGCTTGTCACAGAGAAAGAAAGATGCTGTCCTGGTTTAGTGTTAAATAATTACATTCATTATAATGAGAATAGCTCCGCAAGTGGTCGGTTGCACTAGTTAATTCATTAGCAAAACTAATCTGCCAACCACAAACAACAATTGGGGGTAAATTTAACCAATTCCAATAGAAGATTTAGCAAAACAGGATTTCCTTTATGCTGGAAATGCAGAAATACACTGGATAACTGCACACACAATTTCATGTATCTTCTTACTTTGTCCCAAAATCACAGATAAGGCAGAGAGACAGCCAATGTCCAAACTGATGACAATTTGAAGTATTTCAGAGGACCTACGATATCCCAGGGTTTCAGTGTTAATCCTGACAATGAATACAAAACAGACTTTAATAATAAAGGCTTTTCCTCCGTCTTACTTTAGGAAATCTGTGATTGTATTATTAAATATAAATATAACAGTGTATGCTGTATGTAATATGTAATAGCTATAGTGCAATTTTTAGTATTAATAACTTAAATCCAAATAAACAAGAGAAATTTAGAGTTTATACTTATTGACCAGCCACTTGAGAAGCAAGTGATTTAATTGTGTAATTAGAGTGGTTTTAATTTTTCTTTTATGTTAAATTTTTTTTTTGCATTTGTATGTTCAATGTGTCTCTAACTCAGACAAAAATCTTACAAACGATTGATGGTAATTTATCTTGGTGGAGGGTAGGGAGTGGGCAGGTATTATGAAGCCTGAGACACTCCTTGAAATGTCTGTGTTTTTTCTTTATTTCTGGAAAGACTTTTTTTGGTCTTCTTTTTTTAGAGAGGAAAGGATTCTAACATACAGTGCTCAGAAAGAATATAAGATTGAGGGATAAAATCTGAAGGATCTACTGAGCCTGGTAGCTTTATTCTGTCACCACAGAGCAGCACTATTCGTTTAAAACTCCAAAATACCAGTTCAACTAATCTGTTGAATTCAAGGCAAAATCACTGCTTTGATCCATTACAGATATGATAATCATCACAGATTCTTACCCAAATAAATAGCAAATCTATGGCAGAATCTTTGTTCTCTACAAGAACAAAGATTCCTTGATAGTCGCTCTAATCAATATCCCTGCCAACCAACTGTTGAGATGAACATCGAATTAAAAGTTTATTAGTTTTTCTAGGCTCTACAAATAAATGGGAAGAGTATATAGGAAGACCATGGCTTTTGCTCCATCCTGAGATTTTTTTCAATCTGGGCATCATTGGCATTGTGGCCAATGATGGCCCTGTCTTGGGGTTGAGCAGGAAGGGTTTAGCTGCATTCTTGGCTTCTCCCCACTAGATGCCAGGCCAATAGCATCCTTTTCAAGCTGTGACAATCAAAAATGCCTCCAGACATTTCAGTGTTTCTTGAGTGGAAAAATTTCTCCCCTGTGAGCCCCATGCCCACTCCCCAGGTCAACCACAGCTCTGATCCCTTGTTCCACCACACAGTAGTGCATGCCCCATATTTCACACCTGCTCAGACCTAGATGGGTTTTCCAGATCTCTAACTTGACATAATTTGCTCCATCGAGCTGCAATGTCCTCTTACTTCCTGGTCTGCCTATTCTTCTTTCACATTTGAGTTCCTGTCAGCTCTATCCTGAGTTGATGCCCCTCCATGATACTCCCACATAAATATGACTATGAAAGCCCTTAGACTCTTCTTAATTGTCAGCTTGCTTACCTATTTGTGCTTCCATATTGAAAACTCATGAGCAAGTAATGTTTTATTTATCCTTAAGTTTTTAGCATACTTCCTGGTGCATTGGGTGCCATTTAAAGGAAAGATGAAAATGATAAATAAGAAGGAAGGGAGAAAGTCAGAATGAAACGAGGTTTATCAAGTAATACTGTTAGTGAACAGGTTTATGAAATTGCATTTATAAGCCATGATGAATCCGCAGTTTTGGGGTAATATTAATGGGAAGTATATATTTGGTTGTTTCATACAATCTCAAGATCAACCTGTGGGAATACGTTGTTAAGTTTGTCATCTGTGCTTTGGGTCAGATACATGTCTTTGGCCTTCCTCTCAACACCTAAGCTAATCCCAAAGGCCCCTGGGAAATCTATCTACTACCTGGTTAGATATTATGCCAAAGTTCTTTATTGATATTCAAAATTATTTAATTTTGAGTAAAAATCTTGAACTTTCATGGAGGTTTATAGATTTTGCTTTTGTCACTGTAAAAAGTATTTTTTTTCAATTAACATTTTCAGTATGTTTGGTTTGAGGTTTCTTAAGCCTCATAGAATAGTTACACATATAACCAATTCTCATTTTGAATATTGCTTTGAGAATACTGCTTAGTATCTAAAACAGACAATATTATAGCTATTGCATCTTCAAAAAGTTACTACCTTTGCATGGAATGTCTTTTAGCAACAAGAGAGAAATGGAGAGAAGGCACACGGGAATGCATAGTTAGAAGAATGCGAATTTACTTCTAATTGTGATCTCTTCCAGAGTCATTATTCTCACCTAGTTACCCCCAAACTACAGATTAGATTCCATTATCACTTCCTTTTGCATTAGTCTTTTAAGAGAATATATGTATACACACACACACACACACACATATACACACACACCCTGTGAAGGTATTTCTGTTTTCAGGTGACTTTTTTCGTACATGTTATAGGAAAGGAAAATAAGGAGCTCACTAGTTTGATAGACCATGCATTTGCATTTGTCTCAGATCCACTGCCAGTCCTCATCAGAACATTATACATCCCCACCCCAATGATATATTGTCTGGCCAAGCAACTGCCTTAGTCAAGGGAATGTTAGTAGAAGTGGCCTATGGTTCCAGATGAAACTTTAATTGCTGATTTGAGTTCCAACATCAGTTTTTCTTTCTGCCTTGAGGACAATGTTTCTAAGATTATGTCTGTTTTGTCAATTACATCTCAGAATGACAAGACTACAGAGCAGAGATGCCTTTAATAATTGAGGGACAATTGAGATGAGTAGGGAACATTTTTATTGTTGTTAGCAACTGATTTTTTCACTCATTCACTCACTGATTCTTTTTTAAATATCTATTATATGCCAGAAGCTGGCATATAATATGTCTTACTGAAGGTAACTTTTTAATTATTACAATTATTGTTATTTTTCTGAGTTAAAAGAAAAAATATTTCAGAGATTTTGATAAATCACTCCAACTTAGGGTTGTTATAATTTAGCAAAAACTGACTAGTACATTTACAATCCTAAAAATTTCCAACAAATTGTGGTTATGTATTTTTAAGAAATAGATCTCACACGTATTTTCATGCTTAAATATATACTAAGGAACTTAAGAAACTATGTCAATTCCTGAGGGATGCATTTTCAAGTGATAAGACAGGTTGAAAGGAAGTTTGAGAATGTGACATCAGGGACAATATAGTGAGAATGAATGAGACAACTAAACACATTGAGGGAACAAAACAAAGAGAATATCAATTGCCTCAAACTTTCCCCTTTCAAATTACTCTCAGAAAACAAAGTGAATAAGGATGAATGAACTTTATCAACCAACACTTCCTTGTGGCTAATATTCTGAATAAAAAATAAAAAACAGAAGGTATCATTTCCCAGGACTCCATAAAGCTTTCTCTCTAGAGAGACTGAGAACAGATAATATGAAAGTAGTCAGGCATGAGTTGCGATTTATGCCTGAAACTCCAAGAGCGAGCAATGGAAGGGGTGACTGCTGAGAACCGGTGAGTAGTTGAGAGTTTTTGTGAGGATTATTACTGGAGCATAATTTTATATTATTAACATGCCAATGTGTAACATCTTCTAACAATATTTACAAATACTTAAGAAAAACTAACAAGACAAAATACTGATTCTCAATGTATGAAAACTTATAAATACTGGAAGAGGTAAATGAAAGATACAATTGAACTAATTGAAAACTAACTGAAAATGATTAAATCATTGAGAACTTATTAAAAAACAGACTTAAAGAATGATCAAAGAGGGGCCTCCCTGATGGTGCAGTGGGTTAAGCACTGCACTATGAATCAAAACAAAGCCACTACAGCACAAGTTCGATACCTGCCGCTGGCCCCCAGCTCTGTCTCCATTGAATCCTCACATTTCCCCCCGCCCTGACCTATACCATGGCTCCTGTTTGCATAAATAAATAAATCTTAAAAAAATGATCAAAGACATGTATATTAAAGCAGTGAGACAGTGTTTCTCTCCCTTATATTTACAAAGAATAACAAAGTTCAGATTCACTTCTAGCAGAAGTGAAAAAGAAATTCTATGGGTAAAGAGAACATGTCTATACCACTTTTGGAAAATGATTTTTGCCAAATAAAATTTCTAAATATCATCAGTGATTATATATTCAGGAATATATCTTAAGGAGCTAACTTAGTAAAAGCTAACTATGAACAATTAACTGATATTTTGTCTATAATAATAAATCACTAGAAGCAGAATATATTAATCCAGGAAATGGTTAATGAATGTTTTTGGAGAAACTTTTATTACAATTTATCAAAAACATTTCCTATATTAAGTCAACAAAAGGGCAGAGATTACTAGAGTCCACCAAAATCCTCTTATTTCAAAGTAATAGAACTGAAACAGACCACATGGTTGACCAGCTACATACTTCTCTGTCCCCTTCATTTCTAGGTCTCTAAGAGAATGAGGGAAGTGCCTGGTCTCTAAAGTCATTCCTGCCAGATGACCCCTGGTTTTCATGGTGAGCCAGCATGACCTGCCCACAACAAGGCCACAGGAGATGGTGGAGCAGCCCTGGAAGTAGTCCTAACTCTTTCCTCTATACAAGGATGGAGCAATTCACCTATGAGGCACCTTAGACATGACTTAAGTTGTCTGTTGCTGGGTGAACAGAGAGAGGTTGTCATAGAGCCAAATGCTAATTCACATAGCATCATATTACTCCTTTATTTGATTATTTGCTATTTGTGTCCCACTAGAACCAAATATCAGTGAGAAAAAGAACTTGATTTTATTCTCAAGTACAGATTAGTTCCTATAACACAGTTTGTGTCCTTTGAGTGGATAAAGTAATATTATCTACTTCCCTAATATGCAAGTATTTATGATATGACAAGTAGATGTTTCAAGAAAAACTTGAAGGGATATAAATGGTGACCTAGAAGGTTATGGTTAACTAATAAAGTATTTTCAAAACTTAAAGTCAAGCTTATTCTTTGGCATATGTTTAGAATTGACCTCATTTTATATCTTTTGTATATCTTAGTTTTACATATTTTTAATAACAAATAGTTTAGTTTTCCAGAATATCGTTAGCTACAGCTTTTCTAAATCTCAATTGCATACTTGTAAGAGACAATATGACCACTTGATTTATTTTTATCTTAAAATACCATGTCCTTGAAATATAAATGGTGAAAACTCCCAAGATAGGATTACACAAACTATTCTGAAGATCAAATATACTTAATGGCATTATCTTATAAATCAAATTGCAACATGAAAGAACAAAATTAATAAATTAGCAAGTACCTCAAGCACCACACCACTAAATAGGTCCTATCCTGCATTACTCCATTAAAATGGACAATCTGAACTACATTTACCATCATTATTCACCAGCTTGCCCCCCTAACCCTATGCTTCTGCTTCACTGGATAACTCTGGGCCTTTACTCTGAGACATGGACATCACTCTGGCATTTTAGGCAGAGGTTTACAGTGGGAAAACACAGATTCTAGTGTCAAGGGAAAGCATGTGCGTTGTCTTTCTGGCTGTTTCACATTGGCAAGTCATTTCTCTGAACCTCAGTATGGCTGAAAGAGAAAATGGTAAATACAAGGTTGTACAAGTAAATAAGAGAAACCGGTAGATTTAATATACCAGGTTTCTGCTAGGAGGGAGATATAAGGTATTTCTCTGAGGTCTCAGACTTCAGATACTCTGAGTACCTTAACCAGTGAGTGTGTCTAGCTAACCCCTCAATGCCTCCAACATGCTCAGACCTAGGTCCTTGCTATCCTGATTTCCCTCCTTACAAAATTGCACCTTGGGGACTGAAACCTCAGGAAGCCTTGCTTTGACACAGAAATCTAGGAGGCATTCTTCTATAGCAAATCAACAAAATGACTTTTCCTTCCCTATATCTTATCTCTCTCCACTCCGTTCTGTCTCTTCAATCATAACTATCACCTTATAATACTGTGTGCCAGCCACTTTTATATACTTCACTTAATATTCATAAACTTAGGGATTGAGGACTATTAGTATTAACCCCATATTTCAAAAGAGAGAGCTGAGAAAACAGAGGTTAGGTAACTTGCCCAAGGCCACATGGTCAGATAATGGCGACGTTGGCGATCAGACCCCAAGTAGTCTGGCTCCAAAGTCTAGATTCGTAATCATTACCATCTCCTGGAACTGCCTATGTGCAAGCTAAGACCGCTTCATCATCCAAAAGAGGACGGGTAACACAGTGCGAAGAATTACATAAAGCTGAGTATGAATTCTGATGCCAACACATAGAGCAACATGATCTGCAGCAATGTTTCTGAGGTTTAACTCATTTCCCCCTTGGTAAATAAATTGGGTACATTCTCTAGCATGATATAGGATGAAATTACTAATGACTAGTTAGAGAACATAGAAGTGACAGGTAAAAGGCTATGAACAACATGGACAAAAGATTTCCTTGTATTTCAAGGTAAAGTTCCAACTCTTCACATGCAGAGACTTCACAGTCAGATTTACAACATGTGGCAGATGCATAAGTTTCTAGAGTCAACAGTCAAGCAGTGAATGTATTGGTGTCTTTTGTTTTATTCTCCTTTTAAGAGGAATTTAGCATTGTCTGCAACCCAGACTAAGCTTCTATGTGGAGACAGACTGCTGGTTATTTAGACCTGGCTATTAACTTCTTAATTTAATACTTATATGTTTGGCTATTTCCCGGGTTGCCTTGAGTAAAAATTCAAAGTTCTGGCCTCTCCTATTGTCCAGACTGTGCCAACTGAGGACCAACCTTCCATGTACTTTTGTAACTGACATGGTTGTGCTAGGTTGATGTCATATGAATCTCAAGTAAGTGGCTATATTTCATCGCTTGTGAGTCCCAGGTAATGTTGGTGTGGGAGAAGGCATATTCAAGCTTTGCTGTTTGTTGACTGCCTTGCTCTAATCTTACTACTTGTAAGGCTTTGGCTAGTAAATTACCATCCTTGAGCTTCAATTTTTTTCATTCATTAAATAAAGACAATGAACATTGCCTCAAAATATTTCTAATAAAATTAAATAAGCTTTCACATAGGACTAATTTTAATTCATTTTACTGAAGCATGAATTCAGGGCATTCGAGGACACGAATAGTTAAGGGATTAGCAACGAGTGCACCCTCCTCTATACTTACTTAAGCTCCAGCCCTTACTCCCTCCAAGCCTCTGTCACACTGTGGTTTAGTTTTGTATGTCTTTCTGGCATAGGCCATACCAGGTATGCCTCTCTATTCCAAAGGCGTGTGTTCTCATTTCTCTCTATTATCTCCACTGCTTAAAAAAGTTTTGGGACCATAAAAAGTATCTTAAATGTTTGTTGAATTAATATATCAACTAAATGTCAAATACTACATAGTCCCCAAATAAATTCTCCTTCAAATTCATGTACTTTTCTAGCTTCAGTCCCACAGTGCTTGAGCACTTACTTTCTGAAGGATGATAAACTTTGCAAGATGATTTATAGGAAAGCAAGCACAGTGAGGGCAGGGACAGACATGGTTGGCAAGTAAAATTGTAAGATAAAATGTTTAATGTGGGCCTCCCCTGGTGGCGCAGTGGGTTAAGCAACGCACTACGAAGCAAATCGCAGCCACTGCAGCACGAGTTCGATCCCTGCTGCCGGCCAGG